>JZKD02S2439439.1:206973-217255 GCA_000966675.3 Picea glauca | reverse complement strand
CATAATTCCATTTGTTTCACTTCCATGCACCCCTTTGTGTAAAGAACAGCCATAAAAATCAACGCTAATTAAAAGTTATCTAGAACTTTTTCTTTTCTAGGATCCTCCACCAATACTAGACTAGTCTTAGTACTTTGGATTAGGGATGTGAGCATAACTCTCCAAAGTTTTCAAAACAAACAGTAGCATCCTGAGTTAGGGAGAGTAAATCCAGTTATCGTATAAGTCTGCCTGGGATCCCCCTCTCACACAGGGGTTATGCACGAGGTCTCATTTGGGTAAGCTACGGGGACTAACCCTCCGTGGTTTAACTGATTATGGTGGTCGGATCGTATTATGGGGGTCACTTTGAGGTAAATCCACAATTACTGCGTGGAAGCCTTTTAGTTGATTTCGGGCTTGATACCCTGCCCGTACGTTCGGATCAGACTGTCGACTGTTCCCGCCCAGGGGCTGACTGTGAATTGGTAACCTTAGTGGCCATAATATTTAGAGTCTTACACAAGGTGACGGTGACGGGAAGTCTCACTGTACCTAGAACAGACATTGGTCAAACTCACTCGGGCTCCTTGGAGGGTAAATCCACAATTACTGCGTGGAAGCTTACACCAAGGCGTAAGTCTGTTAAGAAGGTCGCCATTGTAACTGTTCCACCCTATCCCCGCCCCTTCTATACTTGATCACACGACGTTGGATTTCATCACCAACTAGTATGGTCATCAAAAGAAGGTCATGTTTGCTTGGTTGTGATTCTTAGATTTTTTTAGCGTGTGCTGTTTCTTTTTGTTAGTTGGCCATAGATTTCTTTTGTCGACTCTTCTCTACCAACATCGACCCTCCATGCTGCTCGCAGAGGCTACAGGGACTTCCTCCAAAGAATATGGAAGGAAACACCCCTTTACCCCCTCATTCTACGGAGGAATCTCCTCAATAGAGTGAGGTTCATAATGCTACAACTTCCCAAAAATAAGTTCCCATCCCTCTGGAGAATTTTCGAATTGTCTCAGAATCTCCGGAAGCTTATCGCATTCCAGAGGGATATGAACGACAGATCCTCCACCTGAATTCCGCTAGAGAATTTGTTGTCATCAATCCTTCTAACATTCCAGCCGGGTCTTCTCAAAACCCTTTAGCCGGTGACCCTTTTTGGACTGAGGACATTGTTCGGAGTCCACCACGCTTGGTGCGAGACCTTTATGGAATAGGGGAAGGTGTCGATACACCTTTTTCCTATACTGTACCCCTGCATCACTTCACTGGTACTACCACTTTTACAGCCACACCAACTGTTGGTCCGAACATACCGTCTGTTGGCCCAAGGTCTACTATTCCCCTCCAAACAACCCATTCGACAATGGCCCTGCACATTCCGACAATCCCTGCCGGTAATGCGGTAGTTAATCAAGCCCCTATTAGCACACCTGTAACACCAAGACCCACACTCCCTTTTGGATTTAGGGCACTAAACGCTTCTGCTACCACCACTGTCCAAACCACTACTAAAATTTTACCGAGAAGTTCCATACCTATCCAACAACCCGGAGGGACTGGTCTTGGTGGTCCTAACCCGATCAGTGGCACCGGTCAGTCATTGGCATCTATCTTTCAAATCCAGAGAACTCTTCCTCAAACTGGGGGGCATCCTCCCTCCGGAGGAAAAATCCCATTCAGAGGGAACCCTAACGCTAGGGGGAATCCTCCCACCGGAGGACAAATTCCATTCGGGGGGCACCCTCATGCTAGGGGGCAACCTCAATCCGGAGTACACCATCAACCACAAGGAAAAAATGTGTTCACCGCACCCAATCCGTGGAGCGTCCCTTTTCAAGGAAACCCACATGCATCCACAGGACAAAATGTTCAGAATCCACAACAACCCCCTTATGGACAAATGCCAAACCCACCCTATAATCCAAAAAGCCCATCCGGTTATCCTCTGCTCACAAACACTTCTCAAAACATCTCAAATACTATGTACCTTGGTCAAAACCAACCTCACATGAGAGGGCCCACGAGTTATAATTATCCACATAACCTAGTATTAGGCCCCACTGGTGTCCCTCTACCACACCAACATTACCCACAGGTTAATCGACAACTACCTTTTCTAGCCACCTTGGACCTTCTAGACTTGTCTCGGTTAACGAATGATCCCATTTATCATTTTCTGGTTTGGCCAGCCATTCCAGATAAACTTCCTTCTGATATCCCAAAATTCAACGGAAAGCCCAGAGAAGACCCAAACAACCACGTGATGACTTTCCATTTGTGGTGCTCATCCAACTCCCTCATGGACGATTCGATTCGTTTGCGTCTTTTCCAACGAATGCTCATGGGTTCTGCAACGAAATGGTATATTGAATTACCACGCGCATCTTTTCACGACTTCAACTCCCTCACCATGTCCTTCCTCACACACTTCCAACTTCCCATCCGATACGAGACGGGTACTGAACTATTAACCTCCCTTCGTCAAACAACTTCCATACACATCTCCGATCATATCCATGAATGGAGACGACGACGAAGGCTAATCAAAGAGGTCATCCCCGACCAATTATTAGCGGAATGGTTCACGAAATCATTATTACCCCAGATCGCTCGTGATGTTGCTATGGGTGGTGTGGTCACTGAGGAAGAAGCCATCACCTGAGCTCAGTACTTAGACTTACTCTATTCACAATCCGGTACTCTATATGAGTTGATACCGAATGCTACCCGTGCCACTAATGACCCATCCAAACCATCGATTGCTTCGCATGCGGATGGAGTTATTGGCTCCGTCAAAACTCAATCTACCACCCAGTCCACTGGAATGATTTAGCGGCCCGCTTCCACGGCTGCCCCCAGTTCGACTGCACCCTCTTCTACCCCACCTCAAACTCAGGTCTCTGATGTGAATGCGGTCCAGTCAACCCCTTCACAATAGCTTGGGGGCAAGAAAAAATAAAGAAACAAACCAAAGAAGAACAATAACAATGAGCAACCCAAGACCCAACCATAATCCCCTGCTGCCAGAAAACAACCACAACGAAAACCGAAATTCCCATGTCTCATTTGTAGTGACGATCACTACACTCGAGACTGCCCACATCGCGATGAAGTGACCAAAATTTTCAAGGGAAATTCACAACCCGCTATGCTCACTTAGCCTTTTCCGCAGCAACAATCTTTGGTTGCACAAACCCCCACGCCGGGGGGCAGTTCCAACTAGCCCCATGATGAGGCCTCGAAAAGTGCCCACATTTACATGTTTAACAGAGTTAATCTAACATCTCCCTCTGTGACATATGACATGCCAGTTAAACTTGATAAGCTGAAGATCGCTAACGGTTCTACATCAGACCCGTTAACATCCACCATCAACCCTCCATCTGTTAGCCCTCCATCCGGGCCACTCCATATCGAGAAACCCTCTTTTGACTCTATCCTACGCCCTCCTAAGAGAACCATCCGTAAATCTACATTCAATCCCAAATCACGGGCTACCCAAAACTACAATATCGTAGAAGATTTGGCCCAAGCCCCGTGTGCCATGTCCGCCTTGGAAGTTCAACAACACTGTCCCAACCAACGTAGAACGCTCTTATCCGCTATTGGTGCTTTTGACCTGGAGTCATCAAACTACCTCACATTTAATCTGGACAATCATCAACCGCGACTCTCCCACCAGCTAGCTTTCCAAATCGATGTGATTGTTCACAATCAACAAATCCACCGAACTATCCTGGATGAGGGAGCCTCCACCTGTGTCATGTCCCTAGCCTGTTGGAAAGGCTTGAAATCACCCACCCTTAACAAATCTGCTACCATATTACGTGCCTTTGATGGACGAGGTTTTCACCCTCACGGATTATTGCAATCTTTAGTCGTTTAGTTGGGTGGAAAAACTGTTACCGTTGACGTCGAGGTGGTCGATGCCCCCCTCGATTACAACCTACTCCTTGGAAGAATTTGGTTCTACACGATGACTGTCATTGCCTCGTCAGTGTTTCGATGTGTACAATTCCCCCATCAAGGCAAAATTGTTACCATCGATCAGCTCGATTTCTGCACACCCGACGCTCGCATCCCTACTACCAACAACATCCCTTTTCTGGGAGACCACCTGGTTACATATGAAAGCATTGGTTTTGGCTTATTAAAACATTCTAGCCTCATGGGTACCTTCCCTACACCACTTCCACCTACTGCACATCATATTGCCGCCGTCAATATGATCTCGACTTTACCTTATCAATCCTTGGAATCATCTGACCCCTGGACTGTGCCTAGTCCTTTGGAATTTGATGCGCTCGGTGACACAATGCCACTGAGCTTAGCCGAGGCCACATACATAGCTATTCAATCCACTTCTCCCTCTCCAAACACTTCACATTCATTGGCACCCGATACCTACTTGGTGCCCTCTTGGTTAGATTCCCTATCGTCTGCCGTCGATTAAATTTCCCATATTTTTCCTTCGGATGAATCTATCATGGAAATGCTTAGCATTGATGATCTACCCTGGGATGACAGCCACCATCGATCCTCTTTTCTTCCACCTTTGGAAGAAATCCAGGACGTACAATCTGTCTTCCCCCCTGATGTTACCGAAGCTCCGCAATCTCCTATCCTCACGACAGATACTCTCTCTGAGGGGAACATGGGTAACATCTCTACCACGGTTATGATTGACATTTCAATCAAAGAAGGTGTCGTGGAAAACATCAACCTTGGTGCTAATTGCACACCCGATGAAGTGGTCTCTTACACCGCTTTATTCAAGGAATTCCTTTGATTGTCGTACACGAAATCAAAACCTACCCTGACGTGAAACCGGTTCGGCAAAAGCTTCGCCCGGTTCATCCCAAGAAAGTCGCAGCTATAAAGGCAGAAGTTGAAAAACTTCTAAAATTTGGCTTTATCTATCTCGTCCCTTTAACCAAATGGGCCTCCAACCTCGTTCCGGTTGCTAAGAAACAAGGGACCATCTGTGTCTGCGTTGACTATAGAGATCTCAACAAAGCTTGTCTTAAGGACAACTACCCTATGCCCTTCATCGACCAAATAATTGATAATTGCGCAGGGAGCATAATCTTTTCTTTCATGGATGGCTTTTCTGGATATTACCAGATTGAAATCTTGCCTACAGATCAACACAAGACAGCCTTCATCTGCCCTTGGGGAACTTTTGCCTACCGAAAGCTGCCTTTTGGCCTTAAAAATGCTGGAGCCACTTTCCAGTGAGCCATGTTGTACACTTTTCAGGACATCAAACACATCGCAGAACTGTATCTCGACGACTTACCCGCACATTCGTTAAATTGATCCAATCACATTGATCATTTACGTGCAATTTTTCTGCGATGTAGGTTCTACCGTATTCGTCTGAACCCACACAAATGCATTTTCGCTGTCGAATCCGGTCGATTCCTCGGTTTCATTGTCTCCAAAGATGGGATTAGGGTGGACCCCTTAAAAATCAAGGCCATCTTAGCCTTATCTCCACCCACCAATTTAACCCAACTCCAAAGTTTGCAAGGCAAAGCAAACTTTCTTCGTCGTTTCATTTGCAATTATGCCGAAATCACTAAAGGATTTATGCAGTTAATACAAAAGAAGGTCCCTTTCATCTGGGACGACATAGCTCAATGGTCATTTGATGCTCTCAAGCACACTTTGATCCATGCACATTTGTTACATCCACCTGAATATACAAAGGATTATATCCTTTACTTGGCCGCTTCTACTTCCACCATCGCAATGGTGTTAGTCCAAGAAGACTCCAACGATGAAGAACATGTGATTTACTATCTGAGCAAGAGTTTATCTGGACCGAAACTCAGATATTCACATGTTGAGAAACTGGCTCTGGCAGCTGTCATCACTGTCCAAAGGTTCCGCCACTACATCTTATTACGCACCACCATAGTAATCCCAGACTCCAACCCCATGTACCACGTCCTGAAACATCAAGTACTTGGGGGCAAATATTTGAAATGGATTGTTATTCTTCAAGAATTCGATCTTGAGTTTACGAAGGCAAAAGCCAAAAAATCCCTAGTGTTTGCCGAGCTCATCTGTGCTTTTCCTCGTGCCGATGAAAACATCGAACCTAGAGATTCTCTACCCGATGAATCTCTCTTCCTCATTAGCACCTCTAATCCTTGGTACGGAGACATTATCCTCTACCTTCAAACACAATGTTTTCAGCCCAACATCTCTCATGAAGAGCGTCGACGCATTCGTCACCACTCTCGTTGTTATATCATCCTCGGTGACACTTTGTATCACCGTGGCATTGACACCATCCTTCGGCGATGTCTGACTCATGAGGAGGCTGAACGCGTTCTAAATTATTGTCACCTTGGCGCCTGTGGCGGCCACCTTTTCGGTATGGCCACAACCCAAAAAATCCTACGTGCCGGCTATTTTTGGCCCTCGATTTTCAAAGATTGTATCGAGGCTGTCAAGAAATGCCCACCCTGCCAAATATTTAACAAGAAGGCACGCACCCACCCTATGACGCTGCACCCTATTATAGCCATCGGCCCCTTTGCCAAGTGGGGCATCGATTTCATGCAGTGTAAGCCTACCTCAGCCGGGGGGCATGGTTACATCATCGTCGCCGTTGACTACTTCACCAAATGGGCTGAGGCTATGCCTACCTTCCTGAATGGTGGTCGTACGACAGCTCTATTTCTCTTCAACCACATCATAACTTGTTTCGGTGTACCATGTGCCATTGTCACTGACCATGGTGCACACTTCAAAAACTAGATGATGAGTGAGTTACATGTCAAATTGGGTTTTCGTCATGAAAACTCATCCCCTTACTACCCTCAAGCGAACAGACAAGTTGAAGCTATCAACAAAGTCCTAAAGACCATGATCCAATGCATGGTAGGGGAAAACAAAACATCGTGGCATTTACAACTGTTCTCCTCTCTCTGGGCCTATCGCACCTCTGTGAAAACTTCAACTGGATTCACTCCTTTCCAGTTGGTCTGCAGCATTGAAGATGTCCTACCGATCGAGTGCGAAATTCCGTAACTCAAACTAAAAGTAGAACTCCTGCCTCATACTTCTGCTGAAGAAGAACGATTTTTGTATCTATCCAAATTGGAAAAAACACGTCACGATGCTGCTCTCACCAATGAAGCACATCAAAAATGAATTAAAAGTCAATATGACAAATCCGTCCACCCTCAGATTTTCGCGGAAGGAGACTTAGTCCTTGTTTATGACCAAGCTCACGATAAATTGGGGACAGGAAAGTTAGAATCCATGTGGCACGGTCCCTACATCATAAAATGTGTCCTACATAAAGGTGCCTACGAATTAGTTGATCATGAAGGAATTTCCCTGGGAGAGCCCCGAAATGGGCTTTACCTTAAGAAGCACTATGCCTAGATCACCTAGCATTTGTACTTTGTACATTATTGTATTTAGTTTTGGTGTGTCTATTTTCTTTCGTGTGCTCGAGTCTTTACCGTTGCCACTCATGACTGTGCCTGTGTTTTCATGCACAGATGATTTCCTCCTTTCCTATCTTTTTTGGGTTCGTAGATGGCGCTAGCCGACATACCCAGAACATTGCTTCAGCAACTTGGGTTATTTACCAATTTGACCAGGTGGTGCGCTCAGGAGGCATTTGTTTAGGACCAGCAACCAACAATATGGCAGAGTATCATGCTGTCATTGGATTGCTGACCCAGGCTTCCTCTCTAGTTATCTCTCACATCATCGTTTACTTAGATTCCCAACTGGTGGTTGGTCAACTCAACCGCATCTATGCTATCCATAGTCCTATCCTGCTATGCCTACACTTGCAAGTTCGCCGTCTCAAACGAATGTTCGATTACATCGAATATAGACACATTCTAAGAGAACTTAATAGTGTTTCAGATTCATTAGCTAATTATATCATGGATCGGTATCTTGCCCACATATAAGATTCAAGGAAAGTAAAACTGTACATTACATGTAAATTAAAACACATCACATACATCATCATGTAAAAATCATTGGCATAATAAAAACTCGAAACTGTATATATCTATATATATGGCATGACTGAAATGTTTGTATTACATCAAAAAGTGTGTAAGAGAGCAAAATATTGGGTCCATCCACCCATACAACATTGCCTGACAAGGCATACAAAAAACATGATCACGGGGAGACTCTAATCTCCCCACACTACATTGTGTTGTGAGTAACATACTACTGCACGCACTACACACCTCAACAGAGAATTGATATTCTCTGGCACCCCTATAGTGTGCCACTGCAGATGCAAAGGAACATCCCCCCTCCGCAGAGGAGGGATACCCATCGTAAGGCCTTGGAGGTTCCTCTCAACCTCCCGAAGACCCGCCACCAGTACTGCTGGGTATGCTGCAGCTGGGGCGCCTCCACGATGCCCTGGTACTGGTATATCAACTGGGTGCACTGCTCCCTTGTCTGCATGTTGAAAACAAAAAAAATTGTTAAAACTCTTTTACATACCCAAAAAAAATACATATACATCAAAAACAAAAAAAAAACTAGACAAGGAATGGCTTAGTCTCTTACCTGACTCATCCCAATATTCCCCCGCAGGCAAAATCAAGTCCATGCTCCCACGGAAGTCTACATCGGCGTACGGGAAGTCCTCTATCCAGAGGTACTGCTGTCTCAGCCAGGCAAAGAAATCACCAGTAAAGTGGAACTCTGACTCCGAAACTAGCCTTGGAGACAGACTAGTCCACCTCTCCATCTGAGGTTCGTCCACTGGTCGTACTGCAAGTGCTATCTGAGGCTACATCTGAGGGATGCGCTCTAAGAAAAATGAGACTAAGAACGAGCCATAGCCGAACTGCTTCTAACCAATCCTGCATCATGAGATCTGTTCCTTCACATTCTGAAGGAACGCCGCACTCCAATTGAACAGTGTTGGTTCTAAACACTGAACACCATAGGCCACCTGTGATCTCAATGCCAAATGAGCACTAGTACTTCCGGTCATGCTTCTGATAGAAAATAATATAGACCAGAGAGGCAGATCTCGTATATCCTTGATAGGGATCTTGCCCCCTACCAACCTTGCTCCTGGAACGCAATGGCGTGCCAGATACACGTCCACTTGCTCAGGTAATACCCTTTGCCTAGTAAAGGATATGGGGACCCCTCTTTTCGAGAGGCTGGTCAAAAAGTACACATCTTCCAACTCAATGGTTAGGAGTTGTGTACCAATACAGAATCCCTGTTCCGCAACGTCCCAAAGGCCAATCATTTTTTGCAATTTGAAAAACTTGAGCAAGCCACAGGCTCGCAAAGCGGTCCACGTACGAGGACTCCATAGAGAAGCTAAATCATCCATCTTGTGTTCCCTCTCTTTCCATTCAATCATGATTGCCGAAGTTGCCTACAAAACAAAACAAAAAATCAAGAATTTCATCATTCCTCACATTTTTGTAATTTCGGCTATTTTCAAAAGCATTTTAAAACATAAAATCAAATGCCCATGTCATCTAAAAGCAACCAATCACTCTTTTTGACCACCACACCCTTTAATATTTGCCAAATAATGATTAAAACGTGTTAAAAATGCAAATCGACTTAGGGAGCTGCGTGGGCCAATGGGGGGAATTTTCATGAGTTTCTTTTGCTAAAATGTTCGGTTCAATCGATTGCAAGGGTATGGACATTCTAACAACCCTTCTCTAGCACTTTTTTGGTGAAAGAATCCCCCCATTTTATTAATTTTTAAAAGGAGGCCGATTTGGTTCAAAAAAGGGCGACATAGGGCTTTGTGTTTTAAATTAATAATGCCATGAAAATCAACTTGAAACCATGCAATTGAAAGAGCAAAGGATGAACACCTACTTGGTTCGAACAGTGAGCGAAATGATCGATTGTAGCTCCGGCAGCGAGAAAAACAAGATTTTCTTCAAATTGAGATTCTCCACTACTCCAAAAATCTTTGCAAATGAAATGGTAAATGAGTTTTTTTAATCAATTGTTATTTATAAAATTTCATTTTTTATAAGGTATGGTCATTTTGGGTTTCTCTAATGATGTAAATGGCTTCACTAAACTCTGGTTTGTAGTTTTTGGCATCACAGGTTTCCTGGCAGTTCTAATGAATCATTCACCTTGTCGCATTTATGAGCATAGGCTTAGTTCGTTCTCGAGCTTGACAATATGAGAACGTAACCGGGTAAACTTTTATCTCTTTTTCAGACCTGTACGGATACGAACACATGAAAAAGGAACCCCCCTGGAGTCTCCTTTAAACCCTTTTCAGACTCTCTAA
>JZKD02S2439439.1:181385-206923 GCA_000966675.3 Picea glauca | reverse complement strand
GTGAGTTATATCGAGCATGTGTTATCCTCCTCGAGCTCATTAAATTAAAAAGAGGTACTCGTCCATCTGGATGGGGGAAAAATTGAAAGGAGCAAGCCAAGCAGTCTCTTGAGAATATCATCCAACACTTCTTAGAGTCACCCTTGAACATGACACTTTGTCACTTTGCACATATCATAATCCGTTGAACCTCTACACTGAGCCAATCCTTTGAGTTTTCTTTCACTCCTTTGGGTCACCCGATGCAAGTCACAGTACCCACTGCATAGCTTTGGTTCATGTCATGTTTTGTTGTTGTGCCTTAGTGTTCAAGGGAAGTATCTGCCTCGAGAGTCAGCCATCCCAAATATCTTTCCTCAAAACATGTGTCAGTCCATATGATCTGACAATTACATCTCCATGTCCTTTTTGTGTCATTGATGGGGGATACATCAAGGCCCTCCCTCGATGAGTCTATTTTTGTCGACTCCAACACATTATCCGGGAATTAGACTTAGAAACCACTTAGTACTTTTGGACCTGCATGCCTCAATGGCAGGCCTCCTCACATTCGACAGTGGGTTTACATCATTGACCCCTGATCGAATGATTCCACGAATGCTCGACCTCAGCTCATTTATTCATATTCATTGGAATGTACTAGAGTACCTTGGGAATCATTGACATTAATGGTGATATCCCTCGCACTTGTTAACGGTTCACACCATTGACTGGTAATCAAGTGGTTTCTGCCATGTTCGACGTCAGGAAATCTATTCACATGGTCAGAGTCGTACCATATTGGGATTGGTATGAAGACCCTGGGTTTAGCCATCACTTTGATATATGATTTGCCCAGGCTGCAAAGGAGTTTCCATTGGACAAAGAACACATACACTGTTACATAGATCCACTTTGTATTGGTCGTGGCTATGTCTTGTCATCTTGTAGATCCACTGTGTATTCTTCGTGGCTACGATCAGTCCGAGTCCTCAGAGTATAGATCCACATTGTATTTTTGGTGGCTATACCTTTTTATCAATACAATTATGGATCCACAGTGTATTTTATGGCAGCCATATCCTACTAAGTCTTGATCACCCAAGCATAGGTATGCCTGCCTTGGGTTTTGAAATATGTCACGATATTTGTTGGATGTTTGTGTGCAGCTTCCATCGGGTCCTCTGAGTCTATACCCTTGCTTGAGCATCTACAAAGTATTTCAGTTATCAGTTCGCATCTTCTAACTTCATACTTTGGGGGTCATTCTGTTGCACGTCAAAATTGCTCAGCTGGATAAGTGTCGCATTGTCCCTCTCAATTGTCGTAAGTGTCACATCTTCCCTACAACTTTCGCAAGTGTCGCAAGTTGGTCACTAGTGTCGCAAATGATGTTCATACATACTGCCATGTCAATGACACTAAGGAATCACTTATAACATCTCACATGACTGATTTGAAGGAGGAGAACTAGTTTACTGAAGTCAAATAACTCTTGACACCCGAAAGGAACCCTGAAACAAAGGTTTTGAGGGGGAGCGCTCCCCTACTTCAACTCCAGAAGCATTGGCGCTCCTCTATAATGATTTAGGGAGTGTTATAACACTCCCTAGCCCCTTTTGAAGGAGTGCTTCTCATCTTGAGAGCACTGGCACTTCCCCAAGTCTTACCAGGGAGCACTACAATGCTCTGATGCCCCTTCTAAGGGAGCGCTGCCTAATCTGAGGCAGTAGTTGTCCCATTGAGGAGAATAAGGGGAGGATCTTTCGATATTAGGAAAACTCAGTTTAGTACTACCTTGAGAGATCACCCTCTAAACTGGTATATGAAGTTTGTTTCAGGACCTGGATAGCCTAAACTACTAAATGTTGGAAGATTGCTTACTTCTATGACAATCCAGTGAAATTCTCTGGCCAGCCTGGCACATCACCATGTGGAGACTTCATACATCATGTTCTGCCAATTTTCTAATCCCTCTTATGAATCTGATGAACATGCACTTTCACTTTGCCATCTGATGTTTTCATCTGCTATAGGATTAATGTAATCTTGTTGTCTTGCTATCATCTTGTAAATGTTCTCTAGTTTGTATGTGTGGTCTTCTTCCCTGATAGGTCATGTGTATCTACGACCTTCATCTAGTTCTAGAGGTGCAATGACTTTAAGGACATTACCTTTAAATGTCATTATTCTCTTCTTTAGGTCAACAACAAATGAATTATTGAAATCCCAATCATTTCTTAAAAACGCAGGATAAGAACAAATATTATCAAGAATTTCAATCACTTCGAAGCCTGCAAATGTTCTTATCCCATCAATGTCCATAGGTACATGATCTAGTCTTCCAAAGGGGCTCATCACCTATTGATTAGTCATCCTGAACCTGATAGGAGAGTAAATCAGTCTAGGTTTTCCCATCAGTTCCCAAGTCTGCTTTGTCATAACATTTACTTCTAATCCCAAGTCGAGGACCACATCATAATCTCCAATCTGAGCACTACTATGTAATTCCTTGTTTTTCTTTCTCTTCCTAGATACTTGATTCACAACTCTACTTAGCATAGGGTCCGTTCTCCCAATTTCATAATGTCTCACCAGGTGTTGTAATTCTTGTACAACCTTTCCATCTTTAATCAAATTTATACAGGTATATAATAATTCCATGAGCTTGCTTGCCTCTTTTCCTTGTCTAGCAAAGTGATCAAATGCTAGTGGAATTTAATATTCCCTTACTTTTGGTTGTGCCTTAGCTGAAGAATCTTGTCCTTCTACAAATTCTTTCCTTGCCTCTTCAAAAGTATGCCTCTCTCTCCGAGGATCAAAAAAATGTGCCTTCTCTGCAACTCTTCTGATCCTTGATCCATTTGCATTTTTTCTTGGATTCACTCTGTCTTCTCTTGTAAAACTTCCTCCTCTAGTAATAATAGTGACTCTGGGGTCTTCACCGCGAGGTTCTGCTGATATCAATTGGAATTGTTGGTTTCCTCCTTGTCTCTCTTGGAGTTTGGCTAACAATACTGGACAATCTTCAATGACATGATCAATTGAGTTACAATAGTTACAAGTGGTACAAGGGTTATGACAATACCTTTCCAAATGTCTTGGATGTGCACATTTATAACAGATAATATGACCTCTACCTCGACCCATGCCTCCTCCTCATCCTCTTCCTATGAATCCACCGTGAGTGTTGAAGTTTCCTCTACCCGGGGAGCTGAACTGCGCATTGTTTCCTTCTTGTTGTACTTCACCTTGAATTCTATATGTATCCCTTGATATTTCATGCATGAGGTCATAATCCCTACAATCCTTATCATCATGTCCCACAGACTTATAGAATGTGCAGTAAAAATTGGTAGGTGTCTAGACATATTTTTTCATGTAACAACATTCACTAGGGAAATGTCTAGTTCGACATACCTTGCACCAGGGTATACTATCTTGTTTCAAAGGAATAGGTTCTATAGAGGCTAATTATTCATAAAATAGGGGACAATTATCTTTGTCATGGCCCTCTGATTTACATCTGTTGCACCAGATATCTTCTATTTTCTCTTTTCCTTTATCTTTCTTCATATCCTTGACCCGTAAAGATAAACTAGTTAACTGATTCAAGATTTGAGTCATACCTAGGATGGATTCTCCTACAAGGGATGCTTCTATTTTCATGGCAATCTCCAATGCTTCATCCTGTGAAGCAACTTTCTGTTGCATCAGAGGAACTCTTATGTGTGGCAAGAGAGCAATGATGAACCATTCTTTATTTTGTTCGTCTGGAATATGAAAACTCAACCGATCTGTCAAAGTCTTAAATCTCTGATTGAACTCCCAAATAGATTCAGTTACCTTCTTCTTGATTTATTTCAGCTCTGTAATGCACTGGGATTCCGACATAGGTTTCTTGAATTCTGCACTCAACACAATCATGATATCATTTAGCAGTTTAGGCTATCCAAGTCCTGAAACAAACTTCATATACCAGTTCAGAGCGCGATCCCTCAAGGTAGTACTAAACTGAGTTTTCTTAACAACTTCTTCAGTGACTTTCTTGATTCTCCATACAACTTCGCTTAAGAAGCAATGTTGGTCAGGATCTTCAGATCTATCTCCTATGAAGATGGGTAACCTCATTTCATTTTCCATCGATCTTACTTGGTATCTTGACTGAGTATGTAATAAACTCTTGGTAACAATGCTATGATTGTTATGACTACTCTGGTTACTTTGGTTACTTAATGCTACTAAAACAACAGGAGGAATAATAGTACTTACTTCGATAGTAGGCGCAGTTCCTGAAGTTTCTGGCTCTCCTTGGCGAAGTTCTTCAGTTTGTACTTCCTTTGTTCTTGCAGATTCTGAATGTTATTCTTCTATTAGATCTACTTCTTCTCCACTGTATAATCCTTCGTCTCTGTAGTTCTACCTAAATAGGTTCACATGAGGAACCTCTCTAAACCTCTCTGGTATGTAAGGTATCTCATGTACTGGTCCTTATAGTTGGCAACAGGGTAATGCTGTTCCTTTACTGCATCCACCAAAAAATCCCAAGTGGGCTCAACCCCATATATTCCAGACTCCTTTGTGGAAATTTTCTCCCAGTAATTTTCCCACCAATGTTTGACATGAGGGAGATCTTTAAGGAGTGCGAAGGTGATCTTTTCTTTGTCGAAAAAATTGTGAACAGAGAAATAACCTTCTAGCAGAGTTAACCATTTGTTTAGGGCCTCTACATCTATATGTCCTTCAAATACAGGAATATCAAAATTAACTTGTACCTTGAAAGGTGAGGTGCCTCCAAAATGGTTGTTCGGTGAATATGCTCTTGTTTCTATTAGCAGGCATTGAAGTATGTGGGAAAAATTCCTCATCATTTCGTCCCTCTGTCGCGTGAGAGCTTGCTCAAGAAACAGATTGATAAGATCGTCTGCTCCGTCATTTTTCTTTTCTTCTACCATTGAGGGTTTCTTGAGTGTGTGAGAAAGATTTCCCTCAAGAGAGACAAGATCGAGACCCAACTTGATATACTCATACCTTGTCAGGGACATGCATTGAAAAAATGATCAAGAGCAACCTGCTCTGATACCACTGATCCAAATTATTTTCTGCACAAAATGAGAGCGGAGATATAATAAAGAAATGCATAGAGATATTGCAGATATCCAATAATATAACAGAAATGTATCAGAGATACAACCATAAACACATATATACAGTAATACATGATTTATATTAATGAAATAAATGTACAGAGACTATAAAAATACAGAGCGAAAGACTCGCTAGAATGGTGGCAACTTATCTCTGAGAAGAGATGTGACGGCTACTCACATTCGCAAGAATATGATTACAATGAGGCTCTGAAGGCATTTTTACCATAAGCAGGAATGCCAAAAAACATAGACATCCAAAAACCTAACCCTAGGAGATAAAGCGCCAAAAGTCATGTGGGCCTCGTTTGGGTAAGTTAGTACATCAACTTCTCGGGGTCGTAACTTTTGCATACGATCTCCATTTTAGGTGTATGATAGCCCATTGGAAAGGTATCATCGATGAGATTAATTTTAGACACAATAATGATGGAACTTAAATATTGCAAACCTTTTTTCCCAAAAAAACATTGTTTAGAGCCTCAAAATGACCTCGGAAGTTAAAAACTGCTAAAAATAGTAAATTACCAAAATTGTCAGAAAATTGTTTTGAGCCAGTTGGAAAAGGTGGGTAGCCACCAATATCCACCTGGATAAATCCAACCTCCTTAAGAAGTAATGTTCTCCATTTCATTGAGTGCCCAGGGGAGAGGGAAAAGCGTCTGTTGAATATGCATCGTGATGAGCTGCTTGCCTTGTTGGAGAAGTTGCGCTGCTTAGCTTGTTGAAGGTTGTCACAAACATGTGGTTGGAAGGGTTGGACCTTTTTAACCAGTCTAGATACATGATATTATTTTATGCAGAAGGAATCCTTACACCTTGTTGCAATGTTTTTGACTTGCTTATGTTGGATAGAAAGTGCTTGGGCCGAGGCTGTAGTGGTTGCAATATCCGTTTGTTCACCTTTTGAACAGATTCTGAAGAAGCTGAATTTTGTAGTATGAGATACTACCTTGTGACACTATTTAGGTGGAATAATAGTCTGAACTACCTATGGTATTTTGTGGAGATGACCCCCCAGTGAAACAATGGAACTGTGGGGTTGAGACTCATAAAGACAATGGTGTCTCCACATATATGGTTGGCCCAAGAGAACATCATAGACATCCAGTGGGGAAGCATCACATAATACCTCATCCTTGAAGGGTTGGATGCCATATGAAAATTGACACTGCTGGCTAACATGAAGATCTCTTCCTTGGTGAAGCCACCAGATGTTGTATAGTTGTGGGTGTGGTGTTATCAACAATACCAATTGTTTGACGACCTCTACTGAGATGAGGTTCTTTTGGCTTCCACTATAAATAAAAAAATGAAACTAGGTCCCCTTCACCCACATCTGTGAATGAAAAAGGTGCCCCCCCTCTTCAAGATCTGTTGGTTCTTCTGGTTGAATTGTTGCAGTTGCGACAATAGTAGTGGGGTATGCGTCTGTTGGCCTTTGGGTATGGAATCAAGAGAAGATAAAGGAAGAATAGGTAAAATGTGAGCTTGGCGGAAGACACAATGACTGTTACTGGGTCGAAGTAAGCAAAAGAGAATAAAAGAAGGAGCGAAGCCCAAGAAATCTATTTGTTGGATGAGGATATTAGGGATGATAGATAAGCAAGGTATATGGATTGAGGACAACTCAGATAGCGGGAAAAGCCACCATTATCACCACATGGGAAGAGAGGAGAGACAGACTAGCGAAGCCTGGGAAAAGAGGGTCAAGTTCACCTAAGGTTTTAGACACCTAGGGTTTGTATATCTAGGGTTTTGACACCTAGGTCTCGACCTAAGGCTGTCGGTGAGGGACTATATTGTATAAATAGAGGTCGAGAGGACCTAGGCTGGGTCGGTACTGTTGATGAGCATTGTTATTGATTGTTGTTCATTGAGAGAATATTGTATTTTGAGTGAGAGAAGTGCTGAGAGTAAGAGCCTTCTGGCATTGTAAGATCTTCAGCTGGGTGCAAAGATCAAGTCCTGCAGCTGGGTGTGAAGAAGGGGGAGAGAAAGAGAGAAGAAGAAGAAGATTTGCTAGCAGAGAGCACAAACAAGAACTGTAAGCTTTACCTTATTATATCATAAGCACAATTATGTGGATGTAGCCCTAGGGAGAGGGTGAACCACGTATATCTGGTGTTATGTGTGTATGAATGATTATTTATATTTGTCCTTGATATATTGTTATTGCATTATTGTATTAGATGAGATCTATAAAATGTGGAGTAGATTTTAGTGATAAGTGAGCTAGGTATGCTGCGTTGTATTGTGTTAATATCCACTTGATATTCCCCTAGTTGTAGACATCTTTGTCCTGAAAACCCCCCCATAGCTACTTCAGGTGAGACTGCATCTGCTTCACAGGTGTTGCCGAAAGGGCCAGTAGTTAGGGATTGTTGGTGCACTCTTGGAGTGAGCCTTGGGTCTACCCCTGTGCCAACAAATGGTTTTGTTGCTGAGATGAAAATCTTCGTGAGGGAATTTCAAGGTGGTTCCCATCGAAGACATATAATTAAAAGTGGATAGAAGATAAAGAGAGGGACTTCGTTGAAGCCCAAAACAAGAACCCTAAGCTGAGTACTGAAGATTGGCTACAAAGATACATTTTCACCGACATCCATGAGATCTTCTTTGGAGGAATCCATCAGGAGTTGTTTGAGTGGTTGGCTAAGTTAGTTGATACCCAATTCAAGATCAGATCTAGACCCCCTGTGGTTTGGACGCCGACCTTGATCCAAAATGTTAAAAGAGTCAACAACGTTGTATCCATAGCAGTAGATCATTGGTTTGATAGTACCATTGGAGGGTATATCACTGAATTTGTTGTTGACAGAGTAGAATCGTATAGCCAAGCCGATAGATACTTTTTCAAAGGACCTAGAGGAAAAATTTTGCATTTTATGAAGTTAAGAACCAAGATGCTCTTGCATGAAAACCACATCTTGAAGATACAGTAGACTGGTTGGATCTAAAAAGGCTGATGTTCAGGAATTCAGACAACGATAGCGACACAGAGGCAGGACATACATGCAATGGAAGAGTATTTTGAGGGGTTCACCTTGAGAACCTCTTTAAGAAAAACTACGAAGAAGAGGGTTTCTATAGTGGAGAAGAGGCAGATCTAACAGACAAAGAACGTCCAGAACTCTCTAGGCCAGAGGAAGGAGCAACTGAAGACTTCGCCAGGACGAGCCGGAAAACTTAGGAGCTGCGCAGACTACTGAAGTAAGTATCATTAACCCTCCTATTGTTTCAACAACACTTGGCAATCAGAGTAATCAAAGTCATCAGAGTCCTCAGAGTGTTACTACTAGCAATTCAACATCTATTTAGACAGGAAACCCAGGTAGCTCTATGGTAGATGAGATGAGGTTCCCTATCTTTAGAGGGGATGGATATGAAGACCCAAATCAACATTGGTTCCTATGTGAAGCTATGTGGAATATTAAGAATGTCATTGATGAGGCTGTCAAAATAACCCAGTTCATTACTACTCTTAGAGATCGCGCACTAAGCTGGTACATGAAGCTTGTCCAAGAACGCCAACCATTGAATGAGATCAAGAACGCGTTAATTACAGAATTCAAGAAACCCAAATTGGAGTCACAATGTATTACAGAGCTGAAGGAGATCAAACAGAGTGTTTTCGAACCTGTTTGAGAATTCGATCAGAGATTCAAGACCTTAACAGGCCGATTAACTTTTAAGATCCCAGATGAACAAAACAAAGAATGGTTCATCGTTGTGTTGTTACCACACATCAGAGTTCCTCTGATGCAATAGAAAATTGCTTCACAGTATGAGGTGTTGGAGATCACCATGAATCTTGAATTAGCCCCTATGCGAGAATCCAACTCAGGTATGAGCCAGATATTGAGCCAGCTGACCAGTTTGTCTTTACAAGTCGAAGACATAAAAAAGGATATGGGAAAGGACAAAAGAGAAGAAATTTGGTGTGTGAGATGAAGATCAGAGGGCCATGATAAGGAACACTACCCTGTATTTCATGAATATTTGGCCTCATGAGCTCTGAGCCCCTTGAAGCAAGTCACATTGCCCTGGTGCGAAGTATGCAGAAACCGACATCGCCCTGGTGAGTGCTATTACATGTAGATGTATGTTCAGACAGCTACAAAACTATATTACACCTTCTATAAGTCAGTAGGGCATGATGATAGAGACTGTAGGGCCTATGACCTCATGCATGAAAGTTCAAGAGATGTATAAAAGATCCAAGGCAAAGTACAAAAAGAAGGAAACACTACACAGTACAATTCCCTGGGAAGAGGAAACTTCAATCCTCACGGTGGATATAGAGGACAAGGATGAGGAGTAGGAATGGGCTAAGGCTAAGGATAGATAATTTGTTATAACTACGTGCAACAAGGACATCTAGCAAGGGATTGTCATAACCCTTGTACTACTTGCAGTTATTGCAATTCTTTTCAGCATGTTATAGAAGATTTCCCTATGTTGTTGGCTAAGCTTCAAGAAAGACAAGGACCTCAGAAGAACCCACAAGTGTAGTTGATATATGATTAACCTCGTGGAGAAGACCTGATATTCACTGTTATTACTCGAGGAGGCGCAGTTACAGGAGAAGATAGAGTGACCCAGGGAAAGATTACGGAAGACTCAAGAGTCAAAAAAGCTGCGAAGAAGACACAAAATTTTGATGCCAAGAAAGAAAGACAAACATTTGAATATGCAAGGAAATAATTCAGAAGAGATCAAGGCTCATCATCAAGAACATGGAAAGAAGTAAGAGAATATGGAATGCCACCAGTATTCGATCAGTCTGCTTCGCTGAGAAAGGGAAAAGAGGTAAGCAAGCTCATGGAATTTCTATATACTTGTATTAAGCTAATCCAAGATGAAAATGTTGTAAGGGAACTTCAGAATTTAATCAAGAAATATGAGCTAGGAAAGATAGACCCCTTACTGAATAGGGTAGTACACCAAATTGGGCGAAGGAGAAGGAAAAACAAATCATTACACTTGAATGCTTAGATAGGAGAGTATGACATAGACTATGTGGTCCTTGACTTAGGGTCAGAGGTTAATGTCATGACAAAGAAAACTTGGGCACTGATGGGAAAACCGAAGTTAGTCTATTCCCCTATAAGGCTTAGGATGGATAATCAGCAAGCTTTCAGCCCATTTGGATGACTAAAGCATGTCCCTGTGGACATCGATGGAGTGAGGACCTTTGCAGATTTTGAGGTCATTGAAATTGTTGATGACAACTGCCCTTACCTGGTGTTGTTAGGAATTGATTGGGCCTTCAACAACTCTACCATTGTTGATTTGAAGAAGAGATGTATGAAATTTGAAAGAGACGACCTAAGGGTCATTGCACCTTTAGATCCAGATGAAGGTCAGAGATACACACAACCCATCAGAGAAGAAGACCACGCATATGAATTGGAGAATATCTACAAACTAACAGCCAGACAACAATATTACATTAATCCTATAGCTGATGGGAATCTCAGCTGGCATAGTGACAATGTATGTTCATCGGACTTAGAAGAAGCACTGGAAAATTGGAAAAATCAAATGTATGAAGTATCCACAAGAAGGTGTGCCAGACTGGCCAGAGAAGTTCGTTGGATTGGTACAACGGTGAGAAACGTACCCACCTTTGATGGTTTGAATCCATTAGAATCCTTCTTCTTAGACTTTGAAGCAAGTGTAAAAACACAACAAAGACCGTTGGCAATGGATGAGGCCCTAAAAGATACACCAGCAAGATGGTGGGGGACGCACAAAAGCAATATTACAGACCGGCTACAATGTTGAACCTTGATGACAGTGCGGTTCGCAACCCAAGTAGAAAGCTACAAAGTGAGATACACAAGTCAAAGCTGACCAAAGGACCATGTGAGAAGCTGTGAAGAAGCCTGGAGTGATATTCAACAAGAGCAATGGGTGCACAAATTCATCAACACACTGGACAACACACCTATCAACAGGTATCTTCAAGTGGAGCTGCACCTCATCACCACAGATTGGAAAGGTATGACTCAGAATTTTGTAACTACATTTCTATTTGAAAGTCAATATCCTTTAGTAGACTAGACACTATATATTGTGAGACAGAAAGTATTTGAAGAAGAATCTAGCCTCCCTTTGGAACAAGAAGAGGACGAGTGGACTGCACCTCTCCAGAAACTGCAGGGTTGTTACAACATTAATGCAGATGACGATGATGATCCAAGGAAGGTAAACATCACCGAGACAGAAGGACAAAGAGATGTGAAAGGACCAGGAGTTGAGATACCATTTATTGGTCTGCCAATCAAGATTACAAAATTCAACATTGGGACAGAGGAAACACCGAATCTTGCCAATGTCAAATATTATTGGGACGTTGCTACCATTGACAAGATTACAGAGTTGTTGCATGAATATCAGAACTTGTTTCCGACCAAATTCACTGATATGAAGGGCATCAATGGACCTATGGGAGAGATGAGGATAGCCTTGAAACTAGATGTGAAGCCATTCAATAAAAGACCTTATATATTGAACCTGAAGTATAAGGAAAAAGTGAATCTTGAGCTCGACAAAATGTTGGAAGCAGGTATTATCGAACCTGTCAAAGAGTCCAAATGGATTAGTCCTATGGTGGTGCAAGACAAGAAGACAGGAGAAATCAGGATCTACATAGATCTTGGGAAGTTGAACGATGCTTGCCTACATGACCCCTTCCCTACACCATTCACTAATGAAGTGCTAGATAATGTGGGAGGCCAGGAGGTGTATTCTTTTACAGATGGTTTCTCAGGATATCATCAGATCCGAATTGCCAAGGAGGATCGCCAAAAGACCACATTTGCAACAGAATGGGGATCTTACCAATATATAGTGATGCCATTTGGACTAAAGAATGCCCCAACCATATTTTTCAGGGTGGTGGTTGAAGCGTTCAAATAATTTTTGCATAAATTTTTAGAAGCATATTTTTATGATTGAACTGTGTTTCGTTTATTGAAAACCCATATTGAATGCCTAAGACTAATGTTGGATAAGTGCAGGCAGTGTCAAATTTCTTTGAATCTAAAGAAGTGCATCTTCTTCTCACCATTTGGAGTGTTGTTAGGGAATATTGTGTGTAATTAGGGACTGCTGGTAGATCCCTCTAAAATTGCTATTATTGTTGACCCTCCACCTCCTACTTCAGTCAAACAACTGTGCACTGTGCTAGGACATATTGGATATTATAGAAAATTCATTAAAGGATACGCCTAGATTACAACACCTATGGAGAAGCTGTTGAAGAAAGACTGTCAGTTTAGCTGAACAGGAGAATGCCAGCAGAGCTTCAACACACTAAAACAAAAGATGGTTATTGCACCCATTCTGGTTTTCCCAGATTGGAATAAAGAGTTTCATATTCATGTTGATGCATCATCCATTGCATTGGGAGTTGTGTTAGCAAAACCGAGTATAGGAGACATCAATTACCCATTAGCCTTTTCTAGCAGGAAGTTATCCACATTAGAAATTAACTACACCACCACAGAGAGAGAAGGATTGGCCATGGTGTATGCGCTACAAAAATTCCACCACTACTTATTGGGAGGACACTTTAAAATGTTCAAAGATCACTCCGCGTTGAAGTACCTAGTCAACAAGCCAGTTTTGGGGGGGCGAATATGTAGATGGCTTATGTTGTTTCAAGAATATGATTTTGAGATCATAGTTAAGTCAGGAAGAATGAACAAGGGCCCTGACCACTTGTCGAGGTTGGAACATGGAGAAGAAACCACCAGTTTGGAGGATACACTGTCGATGCACAACTGCTTGCCATGAGAAATATCAATGACTACTTCGCAGAAATGGTCCAGTTCTTGTCAACAAGAATGGCACCTAGTGATTATACAATTCCCCAGAAGAAACAACTAGTAGTGCGTGGTACAGAATTTTCACTGATAGAGGGTTAGCTATACAAGATGGGACTTGATGAGATACTAAGAAGATGTGTTATGGAGGCAGAATGCCCACTAATCCTTGCAGAATCTCATGAAGGCGTCGCAGGAGGACATTATCTAGGGAAAGCAACTACGCAGAAGGTTTTGCGAGCTGGCCTTTGGTGGCCTACCTTACACAGAGATGCTAAGGATTATGCTAGAGCCTGTGATGTGTGCCAAAGAGTTGGGAGACCATCCAAAAGAGATGAAATTCCATTAGCACTGTAGATGAACCTAAAAGCATTCTAAAAATGGGTCATTGACTTCATGGGACCTATCAACCCACCAAGGAAGCACACATGAGAAAGGTATATCATTACTGCGACTGAATACTTAACTAGATGGGCCAAAGCCAGAGCAGTCAAGGACTATAGTGAAACTACAACTACATGATTTATATCTGATGACATAATAACCGGGTTTGGATGCCCCAAGATCCTTATGAGTGACCAAGGCACGCACTTCATCAATCAGACAGTTGAAGCATTGACTAAGGAGTTTGCCATCTACCATCAAAAGAGAAAACATTATCATCCTCAAGAAAATGGAACAATTGAAGCATTCAAAAAAATCTTGGAGACAACACTGATGAAGATTTGTAATGTGAACAGGGATGACTGGGATTTAAGAGTACCTACAGTGCTTTGGGCCTATAAAACCACTTGCAAGAAACTGACCATGCAGACCCCTTTTAAGCTAGTCTATGGTCTCAAATCTATTGTCCCAATGGAATTCCTGATGCCAAGCTTAAGAATTGCTTCCTTTACAGATATGGATGACACTGGAGTTGTTCAGGAGAGGCTTGCACAGTTGGTTGAACTGAAAGAAGACAAATTTATTGCAGGATTTCATCAGCAGGTTCATAAGGACAGAGAGAAGGCCTACCATGACAGGCACATCAAGAAGAAGGCATTCAAGCAAGGTGACTTAGTACTGGTGTATGACAATAAGTTTATAAAACACCCAGGGAAGTTCAGAATGCATTGGCTTGGACCATATGAGATCACCTATGTTACAGAAGGAGGATCTGTGCAGCTGAAGACACTGAATAGAGAATGGAAGGAAGGATTGGTAAATGGGATTTGGTTGAATTTGTACTATGACAACCAACTGCCTCGTAGCTCTCGGTAAAAAAAAGAGGAAAAGGGTCTAGGTATCAAGTGCAGTTGAAACTAGGTACCAAACACAAAAAAGACAGTTTGCATAAGGAGGAAGAGGAGACATAAAGTAGAAAGTAAAGGTTGTACTGTGTAGTCCAAAACCAAAGAAAAAAAGAAGGATCAGATCTAAAGTGCCTCAGGATGAGTCACATGTGAGTGTTGGGGGCATGTTGCCCTTGGGTATGGAATCAAGCGAAGATCAAGGAAGAAGAGGTAAAATGCAACCTTTGCGGGAGACACAATGACTATTAATGGGTCAAAGTAAGCAAAAGAGCATAAAAGAAGGAGTGAAGCCTAAGAAAGCTATTTGTTGGATGAGGAGATCAAGGATGGCAGATAAGCAAGGTATATGGATCGAGGACAACTCGGATAGTGAGAAAATACACCATTAGCACCGCGCAGGAAGAAAGGAGAGACAGGTTCATGAAGCCTAAGAAAAGAGGGTCAAGTTGACCTAGGGTTTTAGACACCTATGGTTTGTATATATAGGGTTTTGACACATAGGTCTCGACCTAAGGCTGTCAGTGAGGGACTATATTGTATAAATAGAGGTTGAGAGGACCTAGGTCGGGTTGGTACTATTGTTGGGCATTGTTATTGATTGTTGTTCATTGAGAGAATATTGTATTGTGAGTGAGAGAAGTGCTGAGAGTAAGAGCCTTCTGGCATTGTAATATCTTTAGTTGGGTGCAAATATCAAGTCCTGCAGCTGGGTGCATAGAAAGGGGAGAGAAACAGAGAAGAAGAAGAAGATCTACTAGTAGAGAGTGTAGAGAAGAACTATAAGATTTACCTTAATATATCATAAGCACAGTTTTGTGGACATAGCCCTAGCGAGAGGGTGAACCATGTATATCTAGTGTTATGTGTGTATGATTGATGCTTTATCTTTGTCTTTGATATACTGTTATTGCATTATTGTATTAGATCATATCTATAGAATGTGGAGTAGATTTTAGTGATAAGTGAGCTAGGTATACTGCGTTGTATTGTGTTAAGATCCACTTGATATTCCCCTGGTTGTAGACATCTCTGTACTACAACCCCCCATGGCTACCTCGGGTTAGACTGCATATGCTTTGAAGGTGTTGCCAAAAGGGCCAGTAGTTAGGGCTTATTGGTGTGCTCTTGGATGTGAACCTTGGGTGTGCCCCTATGCCAACAACGTCGATGATCAGTCTTTTACCAGTATTTTTAGAATCAGATTCTGAATCAGGGTTTGGCTCCTTGTATTTGATCTCAGACACCAATGACTATTTTGAGCGACATTCATTAGTGTTGTGCCAGGGGATTTTGTGGAAATCGCACCATTTTTCGGTGTCCTTCTTTGTCTTTCTGTGACCCTTCTTTTCCTGTGGCCTGGACTAGTTTTCGAGAGACTGTTTGTGAGGGCCATCTTTGTCACAATTTGGTTGTTGCAGATTTGCAGACCTGAACTCTTGTTTGTTTTGGTGCTTAAATTTATGCTCAATTTTAATAACATATTGATAAGAAACACCGAGTGTTGAGATTTCCAAAAAATCCATTTCAGTTTGGATGTATCTATGTAGAGCCCCACAATATTTCAGAACCAAATGTTGTTCGAAGTCTTTGATACACAGCTTGGTGTGCAAGGTATGGAAGGTGTTGGTGAACTCCAGAATTGCTTGGCCCCTCTCTTGCCACAATGTATATCATATCATGTACTGGTCCTCATAGTTACCAAAAGGGTAATATTGTTCCTTTACCACATCCACAAAAAAATCACAAGTGGGCTCAGCCCCATATATTCTAGACTCCTCTATGGAAATTTTCTCCCAGTAAGTTTCCCACCAATGTTTGACATGAGGGAGAGATTTAAGGAGTTCAAAGGTGATATTTTCTCTGTCGGAAAAAATGTGAATAGAGAAATAACCTTCTAGCAGAGTTAACCATTTGTCTAGGGCTTCTACATCTATCTGTCCTTCAAAAACATGAATATGAAAATTAACTTGTACCTTGAAAGGTGAGGCGCCTCCAAATTGGTTGTTTGATGAATATTCTCTTGTTGCTATCGATAGGCATTGAAGGATGTCGGAAAAAATCTCCATAATTTCATCCCTCTTTCGTGTGAGAGCTTGCTCAAGCAACAGATTGATAGGATCGTATACTCCATCGTTTTTCTTTTCTTCCGCCATTGAGAGTTTCTTGGGTGTGCAAGAGAGATTTTCCTCAAGAGAGACAAGCTCAAGAACCAACTTACTATACTCGGGCCTCATTGGGGACATGCACTGAAAAAATGATCAAGAGCAACCTACTTTGATACCACTGATCCGGATTATTTTCGACACGAAATGAGAGCGGAGATATAATAAATAAATGCACAGAGATATTGAAAATATCCAATAATATAACAAAAATTTATTAGAGATACAACCATAAGCACAGATATACAGTAATACACAATTTCTATTAATGAAATAAATGTACAAAGACTGCAAAAATATAGAGTGAAAGACTCGCTAGAATGGTGGCAACTTATCTCTGAGAAAAGATGTGACGACTACTCGCATTCGCCAGAAGATGATTACAATAAGGATCTGAAGTCAATTTTACCATAAGCAGGAATGCCAAAAACCCTAGACATCCAAAAACCTAACCCTAGGAGATGAAGCGCCAAAATTCATGTGGGCCCCGTTTGGGTAAGTTAGTACATCAACTTCCTGGGGTCGTAACTTTTGCATACGATCTCCGTTTTAGGTGTATGATAGCCCATTGTAAAGGTATCATTGAGGAGATTCATTTTAGACATAATATCAAAGGAACATATATATATCAAACTTGTTTTCCCAAAAAAACATTGTTTAGGGCCTCAAAATGACCCCGAAGTTAAAAACTGCTAAAAATAGTGAATTACCAAAATTGCAAGAAAACTATTTTGAGCCTGTTGGAAAAGGTGGGTGGCCACAGATGTCCACCTAGCTCAATCCTCCCTCCTTATGAAGAAATTTTCTCCATTGTTTTGAGTGGTCAGGGAAGAGGGAAAAGCATCTGCTGAATCTATCTTGATGAGTTACTTGCCTTGTTGGAGAAGTTGCGCTACTTAGCTTGTTGAAGGTTGTCACGAACATGTGGTTGGAAGGGTAGGACCTTTTTAATCAGTCTGGAGACATGATATTATTTTGTGCAAAAGGAATCTTTACACTTTGTTGCAATCTTGTTGACCTGCTTCTGTTGGATAGAAGATGCTTGGGCCGAGGCTGTAGTTGTTATAGTATCCTTTTGTTCACCTTTTGAATAGATTGTGAAGAAGTTGAATTTTGTAGTATGAGATACTAACTTGTGGCACTGTTTAGGTGGAATAATAGTCATAACTACCTCTAGTATTCTATGGAGATGACCCCCCAAAGAAACAATGACACTGCGAGGTCGAGACTCATAAGCGGCATGGCCTCTCCACATATATGGCTGGCCTAAGAGTACATCACATACATCCAGTGCGAAAACATCACATAATGCCTCATCCTTGAAGGTTTGGATGATGTATGACAATCAACACTACTGGATGACATGAATATCTCATCCTTGGTGAAGCCACCCGATGTTGTATGGCTGCGGGTGGTGTTGTCAACAATCCAAACTATTCGACGACCTCTGCTGAGATGAGGCTCTTTTGGCTTTCACTATCAATAATAAAATGTAGTTGGGCCCCCTTCACCCACATTTGTGAATGAAAAAGGTGCTCCCCCTCTTCAGTATTTTTTGGTTCTTCTGGTTGAATTGTTGCGGTTGCGACAATAGCAGTGGGGTTTGTTTTGATGATCTGTCTTTTACAAGTATTTTTAGAATCAGATTCTGAATCAGGGTTCGGTTCCTTGTCTTTGATCTCAGCCACCAATGACTGTTTTGAGCGACATTCATTGGTGTTGTGCTAGGGGCTTTTGTGGAAATTGCACCATTTTCTGGTGTCCTTCTTTGTCTTCCCATGACCCTTCTTTTCCTGTGGCTTGGACTGGTTTTCGAGAGACTGTTTGTTAGGGTTGTCTTTGTCATACTTTGGTTGTTGCGGATTTGCAGACCCAAACTCCCTTTTCTTCTAGTGCTTAAATTTCTGCTCGATTTTAACAACATATCGATAAGCAACACCAAGTGATGAGATTTCCAAAAAATCCATTTCAGTCTAGATGTATCTATGTAGAGCCCCACGGTATTTCAGAACCAAATGTCGTTCAAAGTCTTTGATACCTAGCTTGGTGAGAAAGGTATGGAAGGTATTGGTGAACTCTGGAACTGCTTGGCCCCTCTCTTTTCGCATTGTGGTCCATCTCATGTACCAGTCCTCATAGTTGTCAACATGGTAATACTATTCGTTTACCACATCAACAAAAAAATCTCAAGTGGGCTCGACCCCATATATTCCATACTCCTCTGTGGAACTTTGCTCCCAGTATGTTTCCCACCAATGTTTTACATGAGGGAGAGATTTAAGGAGTGAGAAGGTGATCTTTTCTCTATTGGAAAAATTGTGAACAGAGAAATAACCTTCTAGCAGAGTTAACCATTTGTTTACGCCTTCTGCATTTATCTATCCTTCAAAAACAGGAATGTCAAAATTAACTTGTACCCTGAAAAGCAAGGTGCCTCCAAAGTGGGTTTTTGATGAAGATGCTCATGTTTCCATCCGTAGGCATTGAAGGATGTGGGAAAAATTCTCCATCATTTCATCCCTCTGTCACATGAGAGCTTGCTCAAGCAACAGATTGTTAGGATCGTCTTCTCCGTCATTTTTATTTTCATCCACCATTGAGGGTTTATTGGGTGTGCGAGAGCGATTTTCCTCAACAGAGACAAGCTCGAGACCTATCTTGCTATACTCAAACCTCGTCGGGGACATGCACTGAAAAAATGATCAAGAGAGCCCTGCTCTGATACCACTGATCCAGATTATTTTCGGCACAAAATGAGAGTTGAGATATAATAAAGAAATGCACAGAGATATTGCAGATATCCAATAATATAACAGAAATGTATTAGAGATACAACCATAAAAATAGATATATAGTAATACATGATTTCTATTGATGAAATAAATGTACAAAGACTGTAAAAATACAGAGTGAAAGACTCGCTATAATGGTGGCAGCTTATCTATGAGAAGAGATGTGACGACTACTCGCATTCACCAAAAGATGATTACAATGAGGCTCTGAAGGCCTTTTTACCATAAGCAGAAATCCCAAGAAACCTAGACATCCAAAAACCTAACTCTAGGAGATGAAGCGCCAAAAGTGATGTGGGCCTCATTTGGGTAAGTTAGTACATCAACTTCCCGGGGTCGTAACTTTTGCATACGATATTCATTTTAGGAATATGATAGCCCATTAGAAAGGAATCGTCAAGGAGATTCATTTTAGGTGCAATATCGAAGGAAATTTTTATATTGGAAACCTATTTTCCCAAAAAAAAACATCGTTTAGGGCCTCAAAATGACCTCGGAAGTTAAAAACTGCTAAAAATAGTAAATTACCAAAATTGCCAAAAAACTATTTTGAGCTAGTTGGAAAAGGTGGGTGGCTGCCGATATCCACCTGGATCAATCCTCCCTCATTAAGAAGCAATGGTCTCCATTGCGTTGAGTGCCTGGGGGAGAGGAAAAACATATGTTGAATCTGCATCTTGATGAGTTGCTTGCCTTGTTGGAGAAGTTGCACTGCTTAGCTTGTTGAAGGTTGTCACGAACATGTGGCTGGAAGAGTTGGACCTTTTTAACCAGTCTGGATACATGATATTATTTTGTGTTGAAGGAATCTTTACACTTTGTTGAAATATTTTCGACCTGCTTCTATTGGATAGAAGGTGCTTCAATGAGCCGAGGTTGTAGTGGTTGCAGTATCATTATGTTCACCTTTTGAATAGATTTTGAAGAAGGTGAATTTTGTAGTATGAGATACTACCTTGCGGCACTGTTTAGGTGGAAAAGTAGTCAGAACTACCTCTGGTATTCTGTAGAGATGACCCCCCAGAGAAATAATGAAACTGTGGGGTTGAGACTCACAAACAACATGGCATCTCCACATATATGGCTGGCCGAAGAGAACATCACAGACATCCAGTGGGGAAACTTCACATAATACCTCATCCTTGAAGGGCTAGATGTTGTATGACAATCAACACTGTTGTCTGACACGAAGATCTCGTCCTTGGTGAGGCCACCTGATGTTGTATGGTTGTGGGTGTGGTGTTGTCGACAATCCCAACTGTATGACGACCTATGCTAAGATGAGGTTCTTCTGCCTTCCTCTATAAGCAATAAAATGTAGTGGGGTCCCCTTCACCCACACCTATGAATGAAAAAGGTGCTCCCCCTCTTCAGGATTTTTTGGTTCTTCTGGTTGAATTGTTGCAGTCGTGACAATAGCAGTGGGGTCTGCATCAATGATCTGTCTTTACCAGTATTTTTAGAATCAGATTTTAAATCAGGGTTCAGATCCTTGTCTTTGATCTCGGCCACCAATGACTATTTTGAACGACATTCATTAATGTTGTGCCAGGTGCATTTGTGGAAATTGTACCATTTTTCGGTGTTCTTCTTTGTCTTCCCATGACCCTTCTTTTCCTGTAGCTTGGACTAGTTTTTAGGATAATGTTTGTTAGGGTCATCTTTGTCATACTTTGGTTGTTGTGTATTTGTAGACCCTAACTCCCATTTGTTCTGGTGCTTAAATTTCTTCTCAATTTTAACAGCATATCGATAAGCATCACCGAGTAATGATATGTCCAGAAAATCCATTTCAGTTTGGATGTATCTGTGTAGATCCCCACGATATTTCAGAGCCAAATGTCATTTAGAATCTTTGATACCCAGCTTGGTGTGCAAGGTATGGAAGGTATTGGTGAACTCTGGAACTTCTTGTCCCCTCTCTTGCCACAATGTGGTCCATCTCATGTATTGGTCCTCATAGTTGCCAACAGGGTAATACTGTTCCTTTACCGCATCCACAAAAAAATCCCAAGTGGGTTAGGCCCCATATATTCTAGACTCCTCTATGGAAATTTTCTCCCAGTAAGTTTCCCACCAATGTTTGACATGAGGGAGAGATTTAAGGAGTGAAAAGGTGATCTTTTCTCTGTCGAAAAAATTGTGAACAGAGAAATAACCTTCTAGCAGAGTTAACCATTTGTCTAAGGCTTCTGCATCTATCTATCCTTCAAATACATGAATATCAAAATTAACTTGTACCTTGAAAGGTGAGGTGCCTCCAAAGTGTTTTCTTGATGAATATTCTCCTGCTGCTATCGACAGGCATTGAAGGATGTGGGAAAATTTTTCCATCATTTCATCCCTCTGTCACGTGAGAGCTTTCTCAAGCAACAGATTGATAGGATCGTCGGCTCCATTGTTTTTCTTTTATTCTGCCATTGAGGGTGTATTGGGTGTGTGAGAGAGATATCCTCAAGAGAGACAAGCTCGAGACCCAACTTGATGTAGTTGGGCGTTATCGGGGACATGCACTAAAAAAATGATCAAGAGCAGCCTGCTCTGATATCACTGATCCAGATTATTTTCAGCACGAAATGAGAGTCAAGATATAATAAAGAAATGCACTTGCAGATATCCAATAATATAACAAAAATATATCAAAGATAAAACCATAAACATAGATATACAGTAATACACAATTTCTATTAATGAAATAAATGTATAGAGACTGTAAAAATACAGAGTGAAAGACTCGCTAGAATGGTGGCAGCTTATCTCTGAGAAGAGATGTGAGGGCTACTCGCATTCGCCAGAATATGATTACAATGAGGCTCTGAAGGAATTTCTACCATAAGTAGGAATTCCAAAAACCCTAGACATCCAAAAACCTAACCCTAGGAGATGTAGCGCCAAAAGTCACGTGGGCCCCATTTGGGTAAGTTAGTACATCAACTTCCCGTGGTCGTAACTTTTTCATACGATCTCTGTTTTAGGCGTCTAATAGCCCATTGGAAAGGTATCTTCGAGGAGATTCATTTCAGGTGCAATATAAAAGGAAATTTAATATTGTAAACCCGTTTTCCCCAAAAACCATCGTTTAGGGCCTCAAAATGACCTCGAAAGTTAAAAACTGCTAAAAATAGTAAATTACCAAAATTGCTAGAAAACATTTTTGAGCCAGTTGGAAAAGGTGGGTGGCCACCGATATCCACCTAGGTCATGGTGAGCTAAAACCTTCACTCAGTACTACTACTTTTTCTCTTGATGAGCAAGCCAACTCTAGCATGTCTTTTTCCTTCACCAAAATGGTTTTCATGGCGATGGAATTTTGACTTCTACCATCAAATCCTAGGCCATCATGCTTGGCCCACAGTGTGACTAAGATGGGGCTCAATATGAATTGTCTCCTCTTTCCTAGCCCATGTCCATCATAGCCCATTTTCCTTAGAAATTTAGAGCCAATACCCCTAATATGCTTCTCAAATTCACCAAGCTACTCTTGAGAGGTTTCTACAAAAGGTGAGCTTACTAAGGTGGCCTCAATCATGGTGCTAGCATCTGCAGTGGAAATGGAAGGTTTCCTTGGTGCTCTGTTCTCTTGGACAATTACTTGAAGCATTACTAAGGTATTATCCTTCTCTTCCAACTCTTGCTACAGTTGAGCCATCATCTGTGTGAGCCTATCCTCTTGTTAGTTATCCATTTGGATGACATTCTCACCAAGGTATACAAGTTATGATCTATGCTTATCCCAATGTGTCCTCACTACAGTGAGGGAGTCTTGGTATTCTTTAAATTTCTTCTTAATAAATGGAAACAATTTGGTAGAAGTGTCCACATGCTTCTCCATATCTGCCATCCTCTAGTTAAACATCTTAACTCGTTCCTTCAAGCTATTGTTCTCTTCTCAAAGCTCGTCATTTCTGGCCCTTATGTCTTCCAAATTATCTCTGCTTTCCTTTACCATTTCGCGGTCTGCAATCTTTTTTTCACATTTCTGGAAGTGGTGTCTCGATCAAGGATGCAACTGCTATAATACCATATGATCTGTAATCGAGGGGCTTATAGCCCACTCGCTTCACCAACATGGATCATGTGAAGAATTTTATTTATGAAATCTATCTCAGCCCTGTATCTTATGAGAAAGGTATTAAATCTTTATAGCCTACACACATCAATCACCCAGTTCTCTAAGTGTTGGCTATAGTGCTCAATGCATTTCTGAGTGCAACCACTCTCTAGATTCTTCTTTGATCAACTCGCTCATTCTTATGGGTTGCATCATAGTTAATGATATCATATGGAGAGGCCCTAGTATGATATACAATACCAAGATCCAATTTCCCAATGAGAGGCATCTCGTCTTTGATATCAATTATTTCATTAGAACCCTAGATTCCAAACAATTCTTTCTCAACACATCATAAAATAACTTGTGCAACAATCAAATTATTATTTAATGAATGCATGATCCTAAAATGATATTGAATGGAGGTGACAAAGATATCCATTACTAACTTAAACATTGCCTTATTCATTGCACCATCCATTCATTTTCCACTAAGTATAGTTAACCTTTGTCTAGTAACTATAGCATCATTCAACCATGTTAGTTACTTTCCATATGGCCAACTCTACTGCACATAAACGTTACTATACTGCAAGCATATCATTCAACATCCAAAGAAGAAGTTGGACATGTGGAAAAGAGATAAAATGTACTAGTTATCAAAATGGAAATGACTATACCATGAGCCAAGCCAATGAGGAAAAATTAGCAGAGGTTATAACTGACCTAAGGTAGATTCTTTGGAGATCTCTAATACCAAATTTAGAGCTTGGGATATTGAGGCATTACACCAAATGCTCAAGGTGGTTTAGGGTTAGGTCTTAGCATGTCAACTAATAAATGAAACATACCATGGCTATTCTATGAGTACAATGAAGAATGGGTACTCTCCTTTGGCTAGAGCTCACACTCATATATTTAGACAACAAGATGAACCTTTTTGGAATCTATCCAAGCTAGGGTTCACACTCATATCATTTTCAATGAAGAAGAAGGGTGTGGAGGCTCTTGTATGCTAGGGTTTGAGTGTATATACATTTGGTTAGTAAGGGACCATTCAATAGTGCCCCCAGTTGCTAGGGTGAGGTCGCATGTAGTGTAGACAACAAATACATAAGGGATGGTATGCTTAGCTGGTGGAGTGGATTCATGTGCAATTTACGCAGTGGAATTAATTCATGGAAGTAAGTAAATAAGACATGGGAAGGATATCTTCATGAGATATGCACCCAACAACTAGTTAAATGCCCAACAACATGAAAAACCTCTCAACAAACAATCTAAATTCCCAACAAGATGGAAAACATCTCACATAGTATAATAAAAGAATATGCAACCAAGAAATCTTCCTCCACTAAAATTAGGTACAAATAAACCATTAGAGAGTTAACTAGCAAGATTTAAATCAATACAATAGAAAACTTAACCACATCACATAGAGGAAACACACATTAAGGCATGACCTTTTTTTTTACCCTAGAACCCAATTGGGAAAACCAATCGAATGATGCTCAATATTCTTCTTTCTGCAAGTCTGCAATTTTTTACAATGCTCTCCTCCACCATGGCCAAAAGCCCTTAGGAAATGAGCGAGAGTGGAGAAATAGGGAGAGCTAGGGGGTAAGGGAAGGCCAACATCCATAACTCTTCACTTCCCATTCCTTAGCCTTCTCTCTTTTTTTTTTTACTAGTCATCTTTAAGTTACTTTTCTTTAACTTTTATCTTACATCATTATTTAGCTTATTCCACGTAAGCTTGCATTGTCTTATTTCAATTTCATAACATTGATTGTTTGTCAATTTGTTTTGTGGGTATTGAGTCTTATCCACTCTTCAGTTTTGATCCATTTCATATCATTGGAGGAGATGCTCCATTGGAGGGACAATATATTTATCTTTTTCAGTGGATTTATTCAAATTTCAGAAACCCTCACAAAGACAAATCTCACTTGTATTTTTCCTTATGGGTATCGGGTTTTCCACCCATGCAAAATGCCTTACCTGGAAGATAATTTTTGCATATAATATTATTTTAAGTTCCTTCTGAATTAAAGGTTTGAGTGAAGGGTGAAACTTTTGTAATTTTTGATGGAACGGTTTGACATCATTCTTTAGGGGTATTGTGTGTTAATGTATGATCCTTGTGTCGTAATTTTTAAGATCTGGATAAGACCATGAAAATGTGTCTTGGTGTTCTTTGAATAGCTTGAGATAGGCCATTTTTTCGTCTACAAATAACGGTTTTTCAAGATTGATGTTCCTGGGGTTCTCAGTAGTACC
>JZKD02S2439439.1:130303-162431 GCA_000966675.3 Picea glauca | reverse complement strand
CTGAGAAATTTGACTCTCTTCTGTTTTCCATAAACACAATGCTCATAGAAATCCAAACCAATTTGTTTAATATCTGGCAACAAATTTGTTTTTTGAAGTATTTTCATTCCCTTCTCACTTATGTGTCCAAGCCTATGATTCCACAATGTTGTATCTACTCCTATAGAAGCTAGAGTGATAGAAGAGTCAATATTACCAATACATAAATATAATGTACCTACCTTCTCTCCTTTTGTTATCACCAGTGATCCACGCCTTATCTCTAAATATAGATATACAGCCTTTACTTTCCAACTTCTTTTTTGAAATTAGATTTTTCCTTAGATCTAGTACATGTCTTACCTCTTTCAATAACCATTGGTTTCCATTCATTTTCTTTATTTGTACCTTACCCATTCCAACAATTTTTCGTGGTGCATCATCAACCAAATGAACCTGTCCAAAATCACCTTGAACGTAATATAGAAAATGTTTCTTATGGGGTGTGGCATGAAATGAAGCCCCCGAATTCAGTACCCATGACTCAAAAATATTATCTACAGAAATAATAAAAGCATCTTGTAACACATCACCTGTCACAATTACTTCTTTGGAGCTCTGCAGTCTTTCTTTAGATGTCCTTTCTTCCCACAATTCCAACACTCTATATTTCCCAATATGGATTTGGATCTTCCCTTTCTATAAATCCCATGGTTTACTGATCCCTTTCCTCTATCCTTTTGTCTTCCCCAATTCTCCATAGTAAACACATTACCTAATGTCTCATCTATGTTTTTCTGTCGCATTTCCTCGCTAAGGATAACACCAACAACATCATCAAATTTTAGAGTTTTTGAACCAGAGATAGAGTTACTTAAAACCATGACCAAGTCATTCCATCTTTCTGGAAATGAGAAAAGGATTAGAAGATCCCTGACCTCATCCTCAAAGTCCACTTTTACAGAACTTTGTTGATTAGTAACCATATTAAATTCATTTAAATGATCTGCAACAGACCCACCATATAACATCTTCATATTAAATAATATCTTCATTAGAAATAGCTTATTAGACACCGAGGGTTTTTCATATAGTTTAGCCAATGCATTCATCAGCTTCTTCATTGTATTTTCTTTTGAAATATTGAAATCCACTAACGCTTCCAGGCTTATCCCTATCATTCCTAGTGCCTTTCTATCAAGAACCTCGCATTATTCATCCTTCATGTACATCATCTTCTTTTCTATTCCACCCAATGGTAGGAATATATCCTTCTGATATAAATAATCTTCCATTTGCATCTTCCATAACTGGTATTTTTGGCCGTTAAATTTCTCAACCCTAAACTTTCCATCTTCCGCCAATGCTCCCAATTGAACCAAGAACCCTCTTTTATTGTGAGTTACCTTTCTCTCTGATACCAGTTGTTAGAAAAATAGGATTGCAGAGAAATAAAATAAAACAAATGTGGAAATAAAACAGAGAAGATACACAATACAATAGAGACACATATATATGTTGTTCATCCAATGTGGGCTACGCCAACCAAAGAAATTGTCATATTATTCCTTTTTATTATCCAAAAAAATGAAGGGATACAACCTACAATACACCCGCTATAACTTTGTCTTCTTTCTCTCACTGTCTCCACTCTCAAAATACAATAATCACACAAATACAAAGCCACAATGCAATTCCCTATAAAAGAGGGTTGCCTTCTAGGTAAAAATCCCTAAAATAACTTCTATCGTCAGATCTGTTGTTGGTGCGAGATTGATCAGACCTGGGTCCTTCTCAAGTTACCAACAAAAGGCACCGAGTAGTCTAGAGCGTTGGAATTCTCATCTCCTCTAAAGAGAAGAAGTCTCACCCCAAGTGAAACCAAGAAAGAAAGATAGGGAAGGGAAAGGAGAATACTTAGGTGGGTTTCTAAAATCTTCAAGAGTCACCATGATCTTGCGCAAGACAGGCTAACCACAGAACCGATCTGAACTCATTCATACTAAAAATAAAGACACTCAAGTTGCGAAAGCATATCTACACAAAGACAACATATTGATCTTATCAAACATAAAGAAGTACTGTAAGGAGAAAATTCATAAGCATGCACACAGAATGACACGGTAATTTCAAAATTTTAGGTCCTTCTTTATATATTATCAATAGAGCTTCTCGGATACACTCTCAGAGATACAAATCAGTACTATGTTACAAACTTTTGGCTCTAGAATGATGTCACAGATCTCTAACTACCCTTTTCCCCAAAATGTATACAAGTTACAATAACAAAACCTTCTGTCTGTCTGCGCACTCTATACCATCTATGACAAACCCTTACAGATAAGAAACTACACCCAACCATACCCAACAATAACAACAAAAACCCAACCCTTTTACAATAATATGCATCTCATATATAGTTTTAGTGGGATCTTACGGCTTTGGGATCCACATGCTTTCTTGTTCTTGTTTTGTTGTAACTTATTTTTCATTGTTGGAATTGCACTGTCCCTTTTTGCAACCGATTTTTGTTTCTTTACTTGCTCCACTTTCTAGCTCTTTTGTAGCTTGCGCAACTCGTGTTTGACCAAAACTAGGACTATAGTCCTCCTTGCGCAACTTCAAACCAAAAACTTAGGGCCCAATAGGCTCCGACCAGAAGCCTTGACTCACCCTCGATTCAAGTACTTGGCTCTTTCGTTGCTTCTAGGAGTGCCTATTGCTTTCCTTTGTCCTCCTTATCCACTTTGATTTCATCATCTTCTTGCGATTTCTCCTTTTCTTCCTCTTTAAACAAAGGGCCCAACTCTGGGACCAACTCTAAGGACCGCTTCCTGACTTCTTTGAAACTCCCACTTTTATCTTACCACTTCCTGGCAAGGAGTGAGGCTTTCGCTACAAACTATTGAGTCGCATATGTGATACATTTTTTAGGCTTGGATGAGACTAGAGAGTTCCATTCAGAGTCAGCTGTAGCATCTACCTGATGTATTTGCATGTACATTCTCTGAACGACAGGTCAAAATTCACGTAGCTCTTTCTTGGATATGGATTGTGCTTCAAATAGAGCATTCAACTCATTGTCTTCTTGTTGTATTTGATCGAATTTCTCCTGTTGCTCCAGTGGGTCCATGGTGACCGCAACTTCTTCATTGAGCAACTGGATTCTTGCGTGCACCTCCTCCAGAGCTTGGTTGCACCTTACCATAATTCCCATCCAGTCACTGACTTCTCAAAGTATATTTGTGCACTCGGTTGTGTGCTTGTGTAGTGATGCTCAAGCATTGCTTCCTTCCAGCACTACTTTCTCCATCTGATCTTGTAGCTTCCATGGTTGTTGTTCTTCTTCCTGCTGACTTTCCCACAACTATACTTCCAGATTCTCTATGTCAATGGCTTGATGTGACCATGCTCCATGAAGTAGTTTGATTTGATGCTCAAGTTCTTTTGCGGCACTGGATTCTAGGAGTTGGGGTGCTACCTTCCTTATTTTCGGCCAAGCTTCATCAAGCTTCTCCTAGACTCTTTCCAGTTTATGTTCCACCTGGACCTTGGTGTATTCCTCCTACATTCTACGTGCTTGAGAAAATATTTCTTCCTCCCTTTAGAACTCTGCATTCATTTTGGCATGCTAGAGCATCTGCTCCAGTTGATCAGTTGAGGCTCTAATCATTCCGATTAACTACATTGTTGGCCACTGTGCAAGGTCAGTGGAAGAAGGGGTGGCCGACCTCAATACTCAAACCTGTAGTTGGATTCCACTGGCCATTGAATTCTCTGAAGGTGTCTTCACCTCCTCTTCTCTTGTCAATGTTCTTGGCTCAAGCCTTAACCTCAGTGTTGATGAAAATAAAGTTAGTACCTCTTTTATTTCTAGGCAGAGCTCCAACAACTTTGCGCACTGCTGTGGGTTTTTGAGGACTAGCTCCATTTGTTACTACACTGATGTTGCACTTTGGACTAAAGACGTAACAAGTTCCTATTGATCCCTTGGTATCTCTGCTTCTTTTTGGGCCTTAGCTTCTGGAGTTGCGCTTTCGATAGAACCCTCAACCTTGGTCATTGAGGAACTGCGTTGAGGACTTAGGAATTACGAATTTTGTACTGTTTTCATCTTCGTTGAAGATGGAGTGTCCTAAATGGGCACAAAGGGTATAATATGTTGGTTCTAGGCTTCAAGGTTTGGCCCAGTGAATTCTAGCCTCTGCTCGGGTAATTTTGGGTTTGGAACAGTGAGTTATGGTCTCTGCTCAGGTATCTCTAGGTTTGGACCAATGAGTTCTAGTCTCTCCTTGGGTATCTCTGGGAGATCCAACTCCATGGGTTCTAGGTCAATGGTTTGGGATGGAATGATGGTTTCTTGAGGTGTTGATTGGGTTTGTGGTGGCGATGGAGGTTGTTCAGTGATGATGGTGGTGGATGGAGTAGTGTTAGGCTCATGTTCATCCTAGATATATATAATATGGACTGCTCGAGCCGATGAGCGAGTGCGAGGAGCGATGGATGAAATGGGTTGGGGGTTCAGAACCTTTCTTGGGGAGATCCTCATCCTAAGTTTCTTATCCATTGGCTTGGTGATGAATGTAGCACTGAGAATTTCGTTGAAATCCTTACCTGTCAACATAGCTTACTCTAGAAGCTGCGATAACATAGGTAATGTTCTCTTCTTGCACTCCAACGGCTGCATCTCTTCCTCTTCGTCATATTTTGTCTATACTGGGGCTTCTTTATTCTATACCTCTAGGCCCGAGATTGGTCCTACCCTTGCTTCCTGACCCCTCTTCTTCAGCAGCTTCATAGGCAAAAGGTAATGCTTCCCCGACTTGTGCGGATTGCGTTTTGCTCCAGGCCATGACATAACCTCCTTATCAAATGCCTCCTCATATAAGTAGAATGGAAGCATGCACAAGTTGAATTCCTCTCGATTGGAATACCTTGGCCATACAAATGTATGGTGGAATTTCATGCTGAATGCAATGTTTCACATGTTGCAGTTGAGAAATTCCTATGAAATGCACAACCTCTGAGTTGCGTCCAACAACCTATTGTACCATTTGGAGAAAGTCATATTGTTGAAGGAAGTATTCTCTAAGTATGACCTTGGGTTCCAAGTCTCGAACATCTTTTTCAAACGCCCCTTATCTGCTGGAGACAGTGGTCCTCTTGCGGGTGGTGTCCACTTCAGCATTGTGAACGCAACCAATAAGTAGTCGTAGGTGAAAGTTCCACCCTTCTTTTGTTCTTCCTTGCAAGCCACCAGAAGATCCTCTAGTAAATAACTGCACCAGTTAAATACATCACCATTGGCACAAAATTCTTCCACTGACAGAGCATCTAGTGTACACTCTCCTTTATAATAAGACCACATGAAATTGCTAGCAATGACATATAAATTGGTCTTGACCGTCTCAGTTAGAATGGGTTTGATCTTGGCTATGCCCCCCCCCCCCTTTGTGTATGGAATTGCTCATATATATTGGGCTCCCTCTTCTTATTTCCATGCTTTATGGGACCCTAGAAACCTTTGGACACATCCTCACCTTCACTGGAAAATTTGTTAAGTTGTTGGATATCCTCTGTGTGAATTGGATATCTCCTATCCAACCATGGGATTTTGTCGTGTACCATGTTGATGAGAAACTTGGTAGACCTCGCAAATTCTCCAATGGTGCCCAAAACTAGAAAATCTCTGAGGTTCATAATTGTAGAGTTGAACAGATTAATGAACTCAAGATTTGGCACAAATTGCATGCCTCCCAACTCGTCTGGAGAAACACTCTAGAAGACATCGATGTTCATCTGCGGTAACAGAACCTGGTTTGTCAGGTCGATGTCAAGGAGATTGAATTTTTCGACCTTCCCTTTGAGATCACCCACGATCTTGACCTGGGGGTCACAGGGCTCATATGGTACTACATCCTTCAAAATGACACTTCTAATCCCTGTAGCTCTCGGCATGGTGAGTCTGAAATGTCAAAAACTTCAACAGGCTATACTGGGACTGGGGATCACGACTGAGGGTCGAGGGACTGCACAGGCTTGATCAAAATTTAGAATTTGTAAATCCCTAAGTTCTCTTTGGGAAACAATGCGTCCTACACCGATTTCTCAGATCCTTATACTCAGGCTTAGCTGGAAAGTTCTATAATAACTGCTAAGGTTTTTCACCATTACCCTATAGATGCAACTTGGATCTAAGTTGTCCGACGGGACTCGTTAACGGAGTAAATCTATTGGGTTCTCTCGACATTTACTGGGCAAGTTGGTGAGGGACATGGACGATTCTAGACCTTCCCATTTAATGGATGAGAATCTTGGTGTGAATATCGATGGAATCTTTGTGTATCATGAATTTATGGTATAACAGAATTCAGACGTGTTACTGTAAAGGTAATAAAGGCTATGACTGGACTAGGTTCGTGTGGCACATGGACTAGGATTGTGTCTGAATTCTCTCTTCCTGTGACCACAAAGGGGTCCCCATCATATTAATGGTTTTCATTAATAGGTTCATGACTCTGCTGATCCTACGTTGTTGAGTAAGAAGTTATGCATCAAAACAACACTTAGACAGAAAAATGACAGATGTGTGGAATACCACCTTCAAGTCAAAAGGAGGTCTTTTCAAATGGTTGGTCATTCCCTTTGGTTTTACAAATTCTCCAACAACTTTCATGAGGATGATGGACAATATCCTATGACCTTTCACCAATACTTTTGTAGTGGTTTATCTCGATGACATCCTCATCTACAGTAAGACTTGTGTGGAACACTTGCAACATATTCAACAAGTTTTGCACACCTTGTGACACCACAAGCTATATACCAACTTGGAAAAATGATCCTTCGACATGGATGGGGTCTATTATCTAGGCTACATTGTTGATGAGCATGGTGTGCATGTGGATCTAGCCAAGATCTAAGTCATCCGTGAGTGGCTAGCCCCAACCACACTCACTGAGCTCCGGAGATTTTTGAGCCTTGCCAATTTTTATCGCAGCTTCATGTTGGCATTCTCCCATATTGCATGGGCCCTCATCCAAGTAACCAAGGCTGGTGGTAAGGAAATATTTGTGTGGGGATTATCCCAACAAAAAGCCTTCGATGATTTGAAGCAACACTTGTTCTTAGCCCGAGTACTTTCATTACCAGACCTACACCATCCCTTTGAGATCGAGACAAATGCTTCAAACTATGTTGTGGGCATCATCCTCACTCAACACAGCCACCCTATGGCCTATCATAGTGAGACACTATTAGATGTTGTTTGTAAGTACCCTACTTATGACAAGGAAATGTACTCCATTGTGCAAGCCCGCTGCCAATGGAGACATTACATTCTTGGGAAGGAGACAGCCATCCACATTGATCATAATCCACTATAGTTCATACAGATACATGGTAAATTATAGAATGACCACCATCAGAAGTGGTCCACATTCTTGCAGCAGTTCTACCTCAACATCAAGTATAAAACATGAATTACCAATAGAGTCATTGATTTCCTCATTCGACCTCCAGTCGCGACACTCACCATGGTGCCAGACTCATGCAGTGACGATATCTCTAGATGGCCCCACCTCTATGAGACAGAACCTAACCTTGCCAAAACTTAACAAATGTTGGGCACAAACTTAGTTGTCGCTAATTTCCATATTTAGGATGGGTTGTTGTGTAATCTAGGCCATCTTTGTTTTCCATCAAGCGAGTGAGTGAAGCTAATTTGGGAATCCCACTACAGTCGGGTGGCAGGACACTTCGGCGTCGAAAAGATAGTGGCAGTGTTGCAAAAACATTTCTACTGGCCAAAACTTCGATAGGATGTCAGCAGATATATCAGGTCTTGCACTTCTTGTGCTATTGCCAAACTAACCACTAAGAAACAAGGCATGTACACCCCTTTTCCTACTCCTGACAGGACATGGGAATCCATAATAATGGAATAAATGTCAGGCCTTATGTCCACCAAGAGGGGAAATGACTTTGTTTTTATGGTTGTTGATCACTTTTCCAAGATGGAAATTATGGCCGCCTGCAAGAAGATCATCACAGCCGAGGCCACTGCCAAGCTCTTATTTGAATGAGTATGGGTACATTTTGGAATCCCACAAACCATTGTCTTAGATTAGGACATTTGGTTCCTAAGCACATTCTGTTCAAGCCTCTAGTCACTGTTGGACACCAAGCTCACCAAATCCACTACCTTCCACCCCTAGAAAGACGACCAAATTGAGTTCGTCAATCAGATGATTGTGCATATCCTCCACATGTACAATTCCAAGCAACCCTATTGTTGGCACAGGGGCAGACCCAAGGTTCAACGCTCAAGAGCGCACCAAAAAAAACCTAACTATCGACCCTTTCAACAACACCTGCGAAGAAGATGTAGTCTCATATGAGGTAGAGCAGGGGTGGTTGCAGAACTCAGATGTCTGCAACCTTAGCTAGGACATTGATCTGTGATTATATCTTTTGCAGGGCACTTAGCATAGATCCTTCATCAATATTTAACCCATCTGGTACTTCACATATAACACAGAGCATCGCAGTGAATACTTATACTAAATATGATTCAGTACTTAGCCACATAAATATAGGTTAGATTCAACATGTCAAGCACTAAGCATCTTATATATCAGATCTAAAATTCATTCATATATCATTAGCACAGAGCATAACTAGATATACTTAATCACATTAAGCACTCAGCCAAGAAAGAGATAAACACATTAGATAGAAGCACAAATAACTATACACACAGTTACCGTGGTTCACCCCTACCCTGGGGCTACATCCACAAAGTCTTCTTTATATTATCTTGGTCAAGCAGTTACAACACAGATCTTCAATAACCCTTACTTCTCACAGGACAGAAGATTTGCACAACTCACTAGATCCTTCTTCCTTGCTCTTCATCACTAGAGTACAACAACTTGCACTTAGCTTTCTGATCTCATGCACAGAGCACTCTAAGATACATCCGATCACACAGATCTAGTTACTAGCACTAAGCTTTTAGTTATACATCACATAGATGTACTACATTACTATCATCCTACTTCTCCCCTATTTACATTGCCTATTTATAGATTACAAAATGGGCCTAAGCATGGGTAAACCCACGGGCCGACATCCCTTTCCCATTACATCAACCCAACACCCTAAAATGGACCCAAAAATAGGTCGTGCTTCCTTACTTTCCACTTCGTGTTGCGCTCCTTCCTTGGAAAGTTGTCACAGTCCCAAAAGTGGTCAAATATGACCAAGTATTATTCAAGACTTGGTCAAGGGCCAACAAGCCCCCAACACTCACTTGTGACTCGTCCTGAGTCACTCAGGTCTGACCAATTCCGCTTCAAACACCTCAAGCTTGGCTCGAGCTGCTTCGGCTTGTTGTAGTGCAACATCCTCTTGTTCAGTAAATTCCTGGATTACTGTGCCATTGAGTGGTCCTTCCAGGAGTTGTTCTATAGTGATGATACCTTGTTCAAGTTCAACTCCCTAGCTTTCAAGTTCATTGAGAAGTTGGCATGCCTTCTCTTAGAGTGGTTGCAAACGTTGAGAGACCTCCATCACTTTACTGTGTAGCGTGTGTACTTGTTGGTGGGTTATGCATTGTTCTGTGAACCTCTTCATTCTTTTTACTTGGGTCACGGACTTCAATTGTTCTTGTAACACATTTTCATGCTACTTTGCTTCGTGGATTTGTGCCTCCAATGTCTACAATTCTGGATTTTCTGCGAGGGTTTCATAAGTCTGGGCACTTCTAGTGCTTAGTTTCCTACGTTCCAAAGCCAAAGTTTTTAATCGGTTGACTATTCTTCTAGCAGTGGCCTCTCTTATATCTCTTATCTCTTGGGGTGTCTCAGTCACCGTGTGGAGCTCCAAATCCATGATGCACTATTGAAGTTGTTTGATTTCTTCTTCTATTTGGGTCACCTGTTGTGGGAGACGATCTTCCATCTTCACTTCTATGATCATCACAGAGTGCAGTGCTTTATGAAATCTTTCCTGTACTTCAATTTTCTCTGCTAGCAACTGGTCCTTGCTCTACTATAACTGTGTTTTTTCCTCCTCCCACTTTGCTTGTAAGGCAAGTTGCTCCTGTTTGGCCTTCCTCCATTTTTCTCCATGTGCGCTCTGTTCTTGCGCCAAAGCATGGGTGGCTTGCATTATGTCTTCTTGATCTCGTCGAAGGCGAGTTTCGACTTTCTCGGTGATTTGTCATAAATGTGTGGGCTCATCGCCTGTTCCTGATATTTCCATCATTAAGGGCGTCGTAGAAACCTTGGCTGGATTGGAGTGCTTGCTGCACTTCTTTGAGTTCTCCCATGATCCGATTGAATAACTCCTCCTTCTTTGCTTCTTTCTTTTCTGTGAGCTCTAGTGAAACATCATTCAGTGCAACAATTAAGAAGTTGAAATCATCCACGGTAAGGGTAGTTTTCAGCGTCGTCTGGGTGGCCTTATCTTTCTTTTGGGATAAGGTCTTTGGTGGGGTAATCTCCCTTTTCTCGGAGGGATCTTCCTTGTCCCTAGGTGGAGTAACCTCTCCTTTTCTCTATTCAACTTTTGTGCCCCCTAGTTCTTCATCATCACCTCCCTTCGCAGGTGAGAGTGAAGCAGTCTTCATGGATGTGTTGTGGATATCCTGAATTTACACATCCTTCTTAGTCTTGCGTGGTCTAGGTGTATCCGACATAGCTTCAGGGATATCTATGTCAGACATCTCTGGGGGGTCTGCTGCAACAAGGAGGTATGTCGACCATTCCTTGGTAATCTCCTCCAAGTCATTTTTTTTCAACTTGCAATATGAATGGAGTTGTTGTTTATGCTCATCTGCGTGCGCTGTGATGTAGGTGAAGTGACGATCTGCGTTGAATTTCATCAAAGGTCTAAACCTATGAAGCATGTTGGTTGTTATGCGCGGTGTAGACTAAATGGAATTCTTCAACTAAGTGTAGTAAGCGTGGAAGATGGTATTGGACTTCCATTGTTTGTTCATGTCGCTAGAGTACCACAACATACAGAACTTCATGGCCAGTGGTTCGAAGGGTTCGATCTCAGAGAAAGTGGCTCCCTCGGGCAGTTCCCAAGCGATGAAAGTGATGAGTATGAGCAACTAGCTAAAGTGGAACTCATACCCTTGGTCCTACGCTTGTATACAGTCAAGCTCTAGCTGATTTATAAGGTATTTTTCCCAGTTCATTTGTAGTCCCTCCGTGCACTTCCCTACGACGTCAACTACAAATCCAATCACCTATGTACATCTATTTTTTCAGACTAACTTTCCTGCAATCAGCTGGAAACCAAAGTGTGCTGCTTCATTCTCAATGGAGGCTACCTTGTAACCTCACTTTCCTTTCTCCAGATCGTCATATGTGTCTTTTATTCATTGAGTGAGAGAGCGATCTGCGGTCTTTCCCGGGTAAAATTATTGCAGGTCGGGGCCTTTCATGCTTAGCCCAGTGATCCAATTGATCAGAATCAGATCCACAGTGATGTGGTGGTCCAACCATAGGTATCCTCCTTGGTAGCAGGACAACAATAGTCTAACGCATGCATTTACTTCCTGACGCCTCCCAAAATGTGGAATATTCATCACATTGAGGAGGGTTGACTGTGCAAGGTTATGGGTCCATTGTTGCGGTACAATCTTGGGGTTATTTCCTTTTGTAATTGTCAAGTAATTGTGTAGGGCTAGCATACTGTAAACCCTGGGATCTCCAAGGTTAAAATCACTAAATTTCAGCTCAGTGAGCTTCTCTTGGTCAGCATGAATTGTGCACACCCCTTTCGGGAGGTACGCAATGACTACAGCATAGTCAAAGTCTCTCAGTACAATGTCTCTATTCACTGTTCCACTTAGTGGTGGGATATATTTAGGCAATATTCTTGGGATCATATTCACAGTGGCGAAGTCGTTTCTGAGCTTCGATCATCTTTTTGAAGGTGGTCGGGATGGTCCTGCTCGAGCAGTGGAGGGAGAAGATGGCAGTGCACCCGAGGATTATGCTTGTACACCTATATACATTCTATGTTCTGACATGACTCTCTCAGTCATTAAATCAATTAGAACTTCTTCGGAAATTTTCTCAGCAACACTGAGCTTGTCCAACATACAAACTTGGGTCAGCTGGATCGGGTGCAAAAGGAATTCAGAGACTACATTTAATAGTAAGGAAATGATCTCAGGGTTCGCGCTCAAATTCTCAGTTAGAAAAAATTATTCTCGATGCGTGGTGTGATGGGTTAAGTAGGCAATCCCTGCAATGGTCTGCTTGCAACAGACATGGGGCCTTCATTAACTCTGTTCTATCCGTTCTGGTGCAATCCAATGGTATAGTGGTAACCCATAACTTCTTTTTGATCCGTTCGGAGTGGCGGTCGAATGATTATATCGGTTCCAATGACTATATTGCTTCCTCGTGTTGAAGTACTCTATGTCATTGTTCTGATATCTCGACGAAGTTCCAATTCTACAATTCTTCTTGCTGTGAAGTGTCCTCTAGAACCTCTTCTAACATTATAGTAGTAGCCATTTTCTTTCTTAACTTCCTAGCCTTCTTCCCAGTGAGCTTTTTCTCAGTAATGCTTTTACCATTCTGATGTTTATCTTCTGTGGTCTTAGTTACTTTGTGTTGCTGAAAGTCTTTCCTAGGGTTCCTTGATAATACTTCTTCTATATCAAAAATAGGTAAATCGATCTTTTATGGATCCTCAAGTGTTCTCTTAGCTTCGACATCGAAGTTGCTAATATTAAATATATGTGATCTGCTCTTCTATTCTTCAATCAAGTGAGCGATCCTTTTGGTCATAAAGTATTTTAACTCTTGCTTCTTATGTTCCAAAATGTTTTCTTCTTCTTTTCGTCTGGCTTGTTCTCTATCAATCCAAGGTTTTCCTATGAACATGGTAAATGGGGCACTGTCTTCAACAAATTTAATGATCTCAAAGTCTTCTTCTGTCAAAGTTCCATTCACACTCATAGGTATCCGAGCGAGCCTTCCACATAGGTTTACTAGTTTTCCTCTGAAGAAACTTGTTCCTCCTAGGGAAGGGATCATGGTAGGATTTCCTATAACTTCCCAAGTTCTTTTTCGCATAATGTTCACTTGTGTTTCTTCATCAAGAGTACAGTCAATGTCAAAGTACCCTATTCTTGCTTCGTTTCACTCCTTTTCTTTGAAGATCTTTGATAGCCTAACATGTTGGTGGTCATTCAAGGTATCTTTCATCTGTAGCAATATCTTCTCTGATTCTTTCTAGATTTCTGCTATAATCTTGGTCTCTTGATCTCCTTCAGGGTTCACTTGCTCCATATTCATCTTCTCAAGCCTGGAAATCATTCTAGGGCAATCCAGTACTTCATGGTCCATAGCCTTACAACAGAGGCAACTAGGTCTTCTCCCAGGGCATTCCTTAGCAAGATGTATCGGTCTTCTACAACTATAACAGAGGGTTAATCCTCTCTTTTGTTTAGATGTTGCCTAGCTCCTTCTTTACTGCGCACCAGGATCATGGTGGCTAGCCTGCAAAAAACTCTTTCTAGGATTCTGCATCCACTTATTAGTCCAGACATTCTTTCTATGCATAGGTATAACATATCTATCACTATACTTATCAGATCTATTCATATCAAACTTTCTTTCATCTATTAATGCCCTAGTTTTGAATCTAGGACAGAATCTATCAAACATACCTAGATCCATGCTTTAGAAACAAAAAATTTCACTTATCTTACTTCTACAAAGCACAAAGCTTTCAAATCTAAAAACTTTTGACTATTCTTACAGTTATCAAAGCACAGAGCTTACAGAACTTACCTCTTTTCTACAGATCTGACCTTTTTCCTTCAAAAATTTTCCACTTTTACTTTTCTTAAATCATAGAGCATTCACATATCACTTCTTTTTTTCAGTATCAACTTATTTCTTGTAGATCTGACCTTTTCCCTTCAGATCTAACCTCTTTTTCTCAGCACAAATTTTTGTAGTTCAAGTAGAATACTGCGCACTAGGGAAACAGATCTACACACAGAGCTTAGTTCACACAAATATTTTTCTTCTTTTGTTCCCAGCAATCACAGTTCTTGTCCCGACAACAAAACCATTTGTTGGCACAGGGGCAGACCCAGGTTTCAACACTCAAGAGTGAACCATCAAAACCCTATCTACCGACCCTTTTGGCAACACCTGTGAAGCAGGTGTAGTCTCACCTGAGGTAGAGGCAGGCGTGGTTGCAGGACTCAGATGTCTGCAACCTTAGCTAGGACATTGATATGTGATTATATCTTTTGCAGGGCACTTAGCATAGATCCTTCATCAATATTTAACCCGTCTAGTACTTTGCATATGGGATAGAGCATCGCAGTGAATACTTATACTACAGATGATTCAGTACTTAGCCATAGAAATATAGGTTAGATTCAACAGATCAAGCACTAAGCATGTTATATATCATATCTAACATTCATTCATATATCATCAGCACGGAGCATAACTAGATCTACTTAATCACATCAAGCACTCAACCAAGAAAGAGATAAACACATTAGATCGAAGCACAAAGCACTATACACATAGTTACCGTGGTTCACCCCCACCCTGGGGCTATGTCCACAAAGTCTTCTTTATATTATCTTAGTCAAGCAATTACAACACAGAGCTTCAATAACCCTTATTTCGCATAGGACATAAGATCTGCGTAGCTCGCTAGATCCTTCTTCCTTGCTCTTCAGCACCAGACTACAACAAATTGCACTTATCTTTCCAATCTCATGCACATAGCACTCTAAGATACATCCAATCACACAGATCTAGTTACTAGCACTAAGCTTTCATTTATACATCACATAGATGTACTACATTACTATCATCCTACTTTTCCCCTATTTAAATTGCCTATTTATAGATTACAAAATGGACCTAAGCATGGGTAAACCCATGGGCCGGAATCCCTTTCCCGTCACATCAACCCAAAACCCTAAAATGGACCCAAAAATAGATCTTGCTTCCTTAATTTCTACTTCGCGTTGCGCTCCTTCCTTGGCAATCTGTCGCAATCCCAAAAGTGGTCAAATATGACCAAGTATTCTTCAATACTTGGTCAAGGTCCAACACCCACACATGGTATGAGAGTCTTCCCTATGTTCATAATATCTACAATTGAGCCCTACATAGCTCAACCGACCATAGCCCCTTTCAGGTGGGGTTGGGATTCTAACCATTGGGTCCCATAGATGTTGCACTTCCCCTTGCGACCACCTCGGCCAATTCATCCCCTGCTCCAAATGAAGATGACAAAGGCACCCAGATCATTGAGTGGATCCAACACATCTACCTATAGGTTCAATATATTTTACAGAAGTCCAATTCCAAGTACAAGCATCTCCGTGATCAACACTAGGTGCCACATAAGTTTTAGGTGGATGACAAAGTTTGGTTGCACTTACAGAAATAATGCCTTAAAAGGCCCCATCGGAAGCTTCACCCACTCCATTATGGACCTTACACCATCACCAAGTCTCTGGGTGACAATTCTTTTGGGCTCAACATTCCCCCTTTTCTTGGTTTACACCCAGTATTCAACGTGGCTCTCCTTCGACCATATTTCCCACCATTATTGGATACTTCAGAGATAGAATAAGAGTTGAATCCAACATAGCTCAAACCTGACTACATGCAACAGGAATCCAATGATCATATTGTGGACACATAGGTTAAGGTCACTCGACAACAAAGGATCTAGCTTTATCGAGTTTTCAAAGCAAGGAAACTCCTGCACCAAGGCAAGTGGCTCACCTTGGGCCAAATTCAGCAGAAATTTCTTCATCTGATGGGGGAACTCAATGCAATGGATAAAATTGCTTCGTAATGGATGAGAATTGTTCTATATGGATTTAAATGGCCTCCACCCTATTCAAACTGGTTCATTTTTGTTTTTTTCTAGTTTGGCGTATGTTTTCCTAGTTTTTAGGTCCCTGACTTTCGGGGCCGTTTTGAGGCCCTAAACAACGTTTTTAGGGCTTGCAACAATTATACTACATAAAGAGTTAGATTATAATGACAAAATGTGTATTCCTCGGATAGACCTTTCCAACGAGCTATCGTGCACCTAAAACATAGATCGTATGAAAAAGTTACGACCCTGGGAAGTTGATGTACTAGCTTAACCCCAACGAGGCCCACACGACTTTTGGCGCTTCATCTCCTAGGGTTAGGTTTTTGGATTTCTAGGGTTTTCCATTCATGTTTATTGTAAAAAGGCCTTGAGAGCCTCACTGTAATCATCTTCTTGTGAATGAGCACAACCATCATATCTCTTCTCAGAGATAAGCCACCACCATTCTAGCAAGCTTGTTTTCTGCTGCATTTTACAGTTTCAGCTTATTTCCTTACTTAATAGAAACCAATTTTACTATATTTTTGTTATTCTGTGTTAAGCATATTTTAAATAATAATTGGTATTCATTATGTTCTGCTCATAAATCTAGATAAGGAAAACCTCCAGTAGAGAGGATCTCTATTACAATAAACTCAGACAAAAATATACAATGCCTCCTACTCTTATTTATACTAATTCTACCTTCTAAGGAAACCTCTAGAGAAATATCTTTCTAGAAGCAGAAGCTTCCATTAGGTCTTCTTACATTGAATTATTCTCCTTTATTTATTAGGCCTTATTAACTAATGTTGGCATTTATTACATAGAAAACATATCCTACGAACTAATGACCCATGGAGAGGGGTTAGGATTGGATCTTAACAAAAAGAATCAAGAGAAGTGTTCCAAGATCACAATAATTTTGTTGAGTTAAAAGGTTAAGAAGGTTAGTAGTGTGACAAATCTTTTGAAATTGAGATCTAATATGGGTATATGATGGAAACTCTAAGAGAAAGTGCTTTTCATATTCAGCCCTCTTAGTGTCACAAAGGTGACAAAATATTTCCCCATAGTGTTTTGGGAGTTGACCAATGCACAGTTCACTACAAAGGTCATGAGAATTTGTTCTTATTTTAGCAATGTTTATTTTCTTCTTTACACTTGTGAAGACAAAGTGATCCATATTTTGTTGAGAATGAAATGAAGGAAGAGATATAACAAGGGAATAAACAAAACTATTGAAAGAAACAATGAGCTATAGTAATTCACAGTTTCTATTAAAAAATGAAATATGCAGAGACTATAAAAGAAACTACAAAGTGAGATGAATTGGCTAGAATGGTGGCATATTATCTTTGATAAGATATGTGATGACTATGATCATTCAAAATATGTCTTTACAATGAGGCTCAAAATTCCTTTTTAGCATAAATCATTAATGATAAAACCCTAACCATATAAAACCCTAACCCCAGGAGATGAAACACCAAAAGAATTATGGGACCCAATGGGAGTAGTTGATACGTCAACTTCCCGAGGGAATAAATTTTACATACGATCTCTATTTGGGGTGCATGATAGCTTGTTGGAAAGGTCTATATGAGAAGTAAACATTCGAATAAATCTCAAGAGAGAGAGTATAATAATTTCTTAGGCCCCACAATGTCAAAAAAACGTCGTTTAGGACCTCAAAATGACACCAAAAGTTCAACACTTGAAAAACCGTAGAAAAAATGTCAAGGTGGAATATTGTGTTTTGAGCTATTGAAATAGGTGGGTGGCCACTGATATCCACTTGGATCATTCCTTCCACCTTAGGAATCAATGGTCCTCATTACATCAAGTTCGCTTGGGAGATGGGGAAGCTTTTGTTGAATCTAAACCTTGGTGAGCCACTTTCTTTGCTAAAGAAGTTGTCAGGTGTGTACTATCCATTAGCTTGTCAAAGGATGTTGTGAACCTATTTTTGGAAGTTTTGTATCCATTCAACTAATATAGCTACATTATTTTCCTCGGTATAAGTATGGGAGGACTCTGTCGGTGAAGATGTAGCATGAAGAGCTATATCAATGGGGGATAATGGTTGGAATGGTTATGTTATATCTCTTCATGATTATGAATGGTTATGTTATAGTTTGGCTTGGTTGGGTAGTGCAGAGGCACTCCCATAGGTGAAGAAATTGTATCTTTGGGCTCTTCTACAACCTTTTCAATCCGTGTCTTCTTAGAAAAACAGGATCACAGAGCAATAAAATAAAACAAATACAAAAACAAAACATAGAAGATACACAATATGATATGTGTGGTTCACCCAGTGTGGGCTACATCCATGAGAGAAATTTCCAGGTCCTTCCTTTATTATTATCTATCAAATGAAGGGATATAACCTACATCACACCCATTGTAACTTCATCTACTTTCTTTCACAGTTTCGTCTCTCAGAATACAATATTCGTAATAATACATAGCTGCAATACATTTCCCTCATAAACGAGGGTTTCCTTCTATGGAAAAAAACCCTAACATAACTTCTATCGTCAGATCTACAACCTTATAATGAACGGTCCATATTTACTATGAAATTACAATATACATTTACAAGGGAATTTTTCCTTCAGGGGCTTCGCCCCCAAACCCCCCCTATGTGGAGGAGTGTACATTCTTCTACGGTGTAAAGTATTAATGGGGTATAAACATGATTGAAAACAAAGACCTCTGAATTAGGAAGATAATCAGTTTGCACAACCAACACATCTGTTGGATAGAAAAGTCTCGGATCGACATTGTAGTGATTGTAGTGTCCTTTTGTTCACCTTTTGAATGGATGATAAAGAGGATAAAATTTGTGGTATGGGATATTATTTTACAACATTGTTTTGCTGAGACAATAGTTGGAACTACCTCTGGTACTTTGTAGAGATGACCAACGAGAGTAACAATGACACTACAGGGTAAAGAATCATAAACAACATGACACTTACAAATATATGGTTGGCCTAAAAGAACATCACATACCTCCATTGGGGAAAAATCACACAATACCTCATCCTTGAAGAGATTCATGTCATAGGACATGCGACACTATTGGTTGACATGGTGATTTCATCCCTAACAAAGCCAGTTGACATTGTATGGTTGCAGATGTGGTGTTGTCGGCAAATCCAACTATTAAACAAACATGATTGTGAAGAAATAAAATAAAACAAATGCGGAAGTAAAACATAGAAGATACACAATACAACAGAGAAACATGTATATGTGGCTCACCCAGTGTGGGCTACATCCACAAAAGAAATTTCTAGGTCCTTCCTTTTTATTATCCAACAAAATGAAGGGATACAACCTACAACACACTCAATGTAACTTCATCTTCCTTCTCTCACGGTCTCCTCTCTCAGAATACAATAATCACACGCATACACAGTTGCAATACAATTCCTCATAAAAGAGGGTTTCCTTCTAGGGAAAAAATCCCTAAAATAACTTCTACCGTGAGATTTGCAACCTAATAATGAACGATCCAAATTGACTACGAAATTACAATACTTTACAAGCAAATTTTTCCTTCGGGGGTTTTGCCCCCGAACCCCAACTGGCCCTTTAACCCCTCAACTAGGGGGATGATCCCCCCTACATGGAGGGGTGTACAATATTCATGGGGTATAAACACGGCTGAAAACAGAGACCTCTAAATCAGGAAGATAATCAGGCTCCACAACCAAAAATCTCCCACTTGGAAACTGATCACAACAAATCAAATGTTTTTATATCTACTGGACTATGATCCTTCTTGGACCTGGAAAATTTCTCATCTCCTCCTTCATACGTGAAGGCTAGCTGAAACTAAGTAGGAACTCATTTGCTCCCTTGTTACTCCCTTTTTTAACATGTCTGCAAGATTTTGTCTAGTATGTATCTTTTCAAACTTCAAATGTCCATCTTCCAAGATGGATCGTATGAAATGGTACCTGAGTTGTATATTCTTAGTCTTTGAATGGAAGACTGAGTTATTTTCAATATGAATGGCACTCTCCCTAAAACATTCCAACCAACTATTCTCCTTATTTCCCAATTCCTCCATAAATCTATGTAACCAAATCATCTCTTTACTAGCCTCTATAGTAGCAACATACCCTTCTTCCATTGTTGAAAGTGAAACAACCTTTTGCAGTTTCGAAAATCCAACTTACTATTGTTCCACCTATAATAAAAACATACTTTGTGGTGCTCCTCCTGCTATATTTATCATCTTCCATAATGAATCAACATATCCCTGTAGAAAAGTGTCTGAACCTCCAAAACATAATGCATGAGTAGAAGTACCTCTCAAATACATGAGAATATAGTTTAGTGCATCCCAATGTTCTTTACCTGGATTTTTCATATACCTTCTCATAACTCCCACTGCATGTGAAATATCTGGTCTTGTGCAAACTATCTCATACATCAAGATGCCAACTGCTGATGAATAAGGGACCCTGGACATGTATTCTATCTCCTCCTATGTCTTAGGACACATTTCCTTAGTTAATTTGAAATGTTTGGCAAAATGTGTACTAATTAGTTTTGCATTCTGCATTCTAAACCTCTCCAACACCTTCTCTATGTACTCACCCTGAGACAAGGTCAATTTGCAACTTTTCATGTCTCTTCTTATTCTCATACCAAGGATTTTCTTTGCAGCACCCAAATCCTACATCATAAATGAATTAGCTAATTTCTTCTTAAGAATATTTATATCCTGCATGTTAGACCCTGCAACAAGCATGTCATCTACATACAATAGCAAGATAATATAGCTTCCATTTTCTAGTCTTTTAAAATAAACACAGTGATCAGAATGGCATCCAGTATAACCTTGTTCTTTCATAAACCTGTCAAACATCAAATACCACTGCCTTGGAGCTTGCTTTAGGCCATACAAGATCTTCGTCAACCTCCATACCAAATTCTCCTTTCCTTTGACCTCATACCCTTGTGGCTGCTACATATAAATCTCTTCCTCCAAATCCCAATGGAGAAAAAATGATTTTACATCTAATTGTTCAAGATGAAAATATTCTACTTCCACAAGACTTAAAATAGTCCTAATTGAAGTCATTTTAACAACAAGAGAAAATATTTCATCAAAATCTATACCTTTCTTTTGTGAAAACCCCTTTACAAAAAGTCTAGCCTTGTACCATTTTTTTCCTCCATATTCTTCCTTCAACCTATAAACCCATTTATTCTACAATGTTCTTTTTCCTACAGGGACCTAAACCAAGTCCCAATTTTGGTTATTTACCAAGGAATCCATTTTCTCTTTCATGCCTTGCTCCCACTTCCTTTTAGCGTCTACTTGCATTGCCTCTTCATAAACTTTTGGTTCACCAGAATTAGTCAACAATAAATAATAAAATGAAGGAGAGTATCATTCAAGGGGTTTAATTAACCTGGTATATCTTCTAACAATACTTGCAGGAGTTTGAGGTACTTGTTTCTCCTGTTGTTGTACATTTTTATTTTCTGGTAACTTTGGAAAAAAATTTCAGTGATCTCATCAAGCACTGTGTATTCTCTTTTTCTTCTTCCTATTTCCTTTCCTACAATTGATCTTTATACATGACCTTGTCATTGAATATGACATCCCTACTCCTAATGATTTTTTTATTTTCAGATTCCCATAAGCGATAACCAAACTCATTAACACCATATCCAATAAAGGTACACTTCTTGGATTTTGCTTCAAGCTTTCTTCTATTTTCTTTATCAATAGGGACAAATGCTTCACAATTGAAAGTCTTCAGAAATGAATAGATTACCTTTTTACATGTCCATGTCTCCATTGGATTCCACCATCCAAATAAATTGAATACCATCTATTTATCAAGTAAACAACAATATCTACAACATCTACCTAAAACTGTAAGGACAACTCTACATGCAATCTCATACTCCTTGCATGCTCCATGATTGTCCTGTTCGTCCTTTTTGATACACCATTTTCTTGTGGTGTTCTTGGAACTGTCTTCTCTCTATGAATCCCATGGTATGAACAATAATAATCAAATGTTTTTCTGCAGTATTCACCTCCATTGTATGATCTGTGACCCTTCACCCTTTTTCCTGCCTCATTCTCAACCAAATCTTTCCATTTCTTAAAAGTATCAAAAACATCATATTTTTATCAAATGCAATAAACCCAAGTTTTTCTAGTTGCATCATAAATAAAAGTAACATAATAATGAGATCCACCAAGAGATGATACCTGATTTTGTCCCATACATCTATATGCACAAGATATAACTTTTCATTCTTCTTTACCTTTCCAACTCTGAGAAATTTGAGTCTCTTTTGTTTTCCATAAACACAATGCTCATAGAAATCCAAATCAATTTGTTTAATATCTGGAATTTTTTTTATTTTGTGAAGTATTGGCATTCCCTTCTCAGGCATATGTCCAAGCCTATGATGCCACAATGTTGTATTCACTCCTGTAGAAGTTAAAGAGATAGAAGAGTCAATATTACCAGTACATAAATATAATGTACCTACCTTCTCTCCTTTTTTTTATCACCAGTGATCCTTTAGTGACCTTCCATGCATTATCTGTAAATATATATATATATATATATATATATATATATATATATACATACAACCTTTACTTTCCAGCTACCTTGTTGAAATCAGATTTTTCCTTAGATCTAGTACATGTCTTACCTCTTTCAATAACTGTTGGTTTCCATTCTTTTTCTTTATTTGTACCTTACCCATTCTAACATTTTTCCATGGTGCATCATCAACCAAATGCACCTATCCAAAATCACCTTGAACATAATCTAGAAAATGTTTCCTATGGGGTGTGGCATGAAACGAAGCCCTCGAATCTACTACCCAAGACTAAGAAATATTATATACAGAAAGAATCACAACATCTTGCAACACATCACCTGTTACATGTACTTCTTTATTTTTCTCTTGTTTTCCATCTCTTTGTTTCTTTGGAGATCTGTAATCTTTCTTCAGATGTCCTTTCTTCCCACAATTTCACCACTCTATCTTTCCCAATCTAGATTTGGATCTTCTCTTACTACGATTCCCATGGTTTCCTGGTCTCTTTCCTCTATCCTTTTGTCTTCTCCGGTTCTCCACAGTCAACGCATTACCTGATGTATCACCTGTGCTTTTTCATCGCATTTCCTCGCTAAGGATAACACCAACAAAATCATCAAATTTTAGAGTTTTTGAACTAGAGACAAAGTTACTTACAGCCATGACCAAGTCATTCTAGCTTTCTGGCAATGAGCACATGATTAGAAGAGCCCTAACCTCATCGTCAAAGTCCACTTTTACAGAACTTAGCTAATTAGTAACCATATTAAATTCATTTAAATGATCTGCAACAGACCCACCTTAGAATATCTTCATATTAAATAATATCTTCATTATAAATAGCTTATTTGATGCCAAGGGTTTTTCATACACTTTAGCTTATGCGTCCATCAGCTTCTTCGTTTTATTTTCTTTTGTAATATTGAAAGACACTAACAATGACAGGCTCAGTTGTATCATTCCTAGTGCCTTTCTGTCAAGAACCTCCCATTCTTCATCCTTCATGGCCATCAACATCTTTTCTATTCCACCCAATAGTAGGAATATATCCTTCTAATGTAAATAATCTTCCATCTACATCTTCCATAACTGGTAGTTTTGGTCGTTAAATTTTTCGTCACTAAACTTTCCATCTTCCTCCATTGCTCCCACTCGAACTGAGAACCCTCTTTTTTTGTGAGTTACCTTTTTCTCTAATACTAGTTATTGGAAAAATAGGATCGCGAAGAAATAAAATAAAACAAATGCGGAAATAAAATAGAGAAGATACACAATACAATAGAGACACATATATATGGTGTTCACCTAATGTGGGCTATGCCCACCAGAGAAATTTCCAGGTTATTCCTTTTTATTATCTATAAAATGAAGGGATACAACGTACAACACACCCGTTGTAACTTCCTCTTATTTATCTCATTGTCTCCTCTCTCAAAATACAATAATCATACACATACAAATCCACAACACAATTCCCTATAAAAGAGGGTTGCCTTTTAGGGAAAAAATACCTAAAATAACTTCTATCATCAGATCTATTGTTGGTGCGGGATTGATCAGACCTGGGTCCTTCTTAGGTTACCAACAAAAGGCATCAAGTAGTCTAGAGCATTGGCATTTTCATCTCCTCCGAAGAGAAGAAGTCTCACCCGAAGCGCAACCAAGAAAGAAAGATAGGGAATGGAAAGGAGAATACTTAGGTGGGTTTCTATAATCTTCAAGAGTCACCATGATCTTGTGCAACAGAATAACCACAGAATCAATCTGAACTCAGTCATAATAGAAATAAAGACACTCAAGTTGTGAAATCATTTGTACACGGAGAAAAAATATTGATCTTATCAAACATAAATAAGTACTGTGAGACAATTCATAAGCATCCACACATAATGACACAATAATTTAAAAAGTTTAGGTCCTTCTTTATATATTATCAATATAGATTCTCGGATACAATCTCGGAGATACAAATCAATACTATGTTACAAACTTCTGGCTCCAGACTGATGTCAGAGAGCTCTAACTACCCTTTTCCTCAAAATGTATACAAGTTAAAATCATAGAACCTTTTTTTTGTCTGCGCACTCTATACTATCTATGACAAACCCTTACAGAAAATAAACTGCACCCAAACATACTGAACAAAAACAACAAAAACACAACCCTTTTACAATAATATGCATCTCATATATAGGCTGAGCGGGATATTCTATATTTGGGATTGGCATGCACTCTTTTGTAGCTTGCACAACTCGTGTTTGACTAAAACTAGGACTGTATTCATCCTTCTGCAACTTCAAACCAAAAACGAAGGGCCTAAAAGGCTCTGACCACAAGCCTTGACTCGCCCTCAAGTCAAGTACTTGGCTCTTTCACAACTTCTAGGAGTGCATGTTGATTTCCTTTGTCCTCCTTCTCCACTTTGCTTTCATCGTCTTCTTCCACTTTCTCCTTTTCTTCCTCTTCAAATGAAGGGCCCAGCTCTGGGACCAACTCTAAAGCTCACTTCCTAACTTCTTGGAAACTCCTAATTTTATCATACGACTTCCTTGCAAGGAGTGAGGCTTTGGATACAAATTGTTGAGTCACATATGTGATACATCCTTTAGGCTTGGATGCCACTAGAGAGTTCCATTCAGAGTCGGTTGTAGAATCTACCTGATGCATTTGCATGTAAACTATCTGAACGTCAGGTCAAAATTTGTGTAGCTCTTTCTTGGCTACAGATTGTGCTTCAAACATAGCGTTTAGATCATTGTCTTCTTAATCGATTTGATTGAATTTATCATGTTTCTCCAACAGGTCCATGGTGACTGCAACTTCTTTGTTGAGCAACTGGATTCTTGCATGCACCTCCTCCAGAGTTTGGTTGCACCTTGCCATAATTCCCATCTAATCGTTGACTTCGTGAAATATATTTGTGCACTCGGCTGTGCACTTGTGTAGTGCTTCTTGAGCATTGTTTCCTTCTAGCACTAATTTCTCCATCTCCTCTTACAGCTTTTGAGATTTTTGTTCTGCTTCCTGCTAACTTTCCTACAACTGTACTTCCAGATTCTCTGCAAGAATGGCCAGCTGGGACCATGCTCCCTGGTGTAGTTTGATTTGATGCTCAGGTTCTTCTGAGACACTGGATTCTGGAATTTTGGGTGCTACCTTCCTTATTTTCGGCCAGGACTCATCAAGCTTCTCCTGGAATCTTTTCATTTTATGTTCCACCTAGACCTTAGTGTATTTCTCCTGTGTTCTGCATGCTTGAGAAAGGAGTGCTTCCTCCCTTGCGAACTATGCATTCCTTTCAGCCTGCTAGATCCTCTGCTCCATTTGATCAGTTGAGGCTCTAATCATCCCGACTAACTGCGTTTCTGGCCACTGTGCAAGGTCAGCGAAAGAAAGGGTGGCCTCCCTCAATACTTGGACCTGCAATGGGATTCCACTAGTCGTTGAATGCTCTGAAGGTGTCTCCACCTCCTCTTCTCATGTCGATGGTCTTGGCACAAGCCTTAACCTCGGTGCTGACGACAATAAAGTTAGTACCTATGTTCTTTCTAGGAAGAGCTGCAACAACTCTGTGCACTGCTATGGGTTTTGGATGACTAGCTCCATTTGTTCTTGCACTGATGTTGTGCTATGGCCTGATTTCTTATCAGGTTCCTTATCTCTGCTTCTTTGTGGGCCTCAGCTTTTGTATCTTCTCTTCCAATAACACCCTCAATCTTGTTCATTAAGGAAGTGCGCTTAGGACTTAGGACTTGCAGCTTCTGTACTGTTTTTATATCAGTTGAAGACAAATTGTTCTTAATTGGGACAAAGGGTACAATCTGTTGGTTCTAGGATTCAAGGTTTGGACCAGTGAGTTCTAGCCTCTGTTCAGGTAATTCTGGGTTTGGAACAGTGAGTTATGGTCTCTTCTTGGGTACCTCTAGGTTTGGACCAGTGAGTTCTGGTCTCTGGTCAAGTATCTCTGGGAGATCCAACTACATGGGTTATGGGTCGATGGTTTGGGATGTAATGACGGTTTCTTGAGGTGGCAACTGGGGTTGTGGTGGAAATGGAGGTTGTTCAGTGATGATGGTGGTGGATGGAGTAGTGTCAGGCTCATGGTCATCCTAGATATCTATAATATGGGTTGCTTGAGCCGTTAAGCGAGTGCGAGGAATAGTGGATGAAATCATTTGGGGGTTCAGAACCTTGATTTTGGAGATCCTCGTCATGAATTTCTTAGCCATTAGCTCTGTGATGAGTAAAACACTGAGAATTTCATTGACATCCTTACCTGTCAACATAGCTTTCTCTAGAAGTTGCAGGAACATAAGTAATGTTCTCTTCTTGCGCTCCAACAGTTGCATCTCTTCCTCTTCGTTGAAGTCCATCTATATTTGGTCTTATTTCTTCTATACCTTCGGGCCCGAGCTCGGTCCTACCCTTGCTTCCTGACCCCTCTTCTTCAGCAGTTTCATAGGAAGAAGGTAATGCATCCCTGACTTGCGCGGGTTTCTTTTTACTCTAGGTCGTGACATAACCTCCTTATCAAAGGCCTCCTACTATAAGTAGAATGGAAAAATGCATGAGTTGAATTCCTCTCAGTTGGCATACCTTGGCCATACGAATGTATGGTGGCGTTTCATGCTGAATGTAATGTTCTGCGTGTTGCAGTTGAGCAATTCCTATGGAATGCACAACCTCTGAGTTGCGTCTAGAAACCTATTGTACCATTTGGAGTATGTCATATTGTTGAAGGAAGTATTCTCCAAGTATGACCTTGAGTGCCAAGGCTCGAACAGTTTTTCCAACCACCCCTTATCTCTTGCAGACAATGGTCTTCCTAAGGGTGGCATCCACTTCAACATTGTGAATGCAACCAATAAGTAGTTGTAGGTGAAAGTGTCATCCTTTTCATGTGCATCCTCACAAGCCACCAAGAGTTCCTCTAGTAAATAACTGCACCATTTAAATACAACACCATTGGCGCAAACATCTGCCATTGATAGGGCATCCAATGTACACTCTCCTTTGTAATAAGATTGCATGACCTTCCTAGCAATGACATAGAAATCATTCTTGACTGTCTCGGGTATAATGGGGTTGATATTGTCTATGCACCCCCCCCCTTATATGTATGGAATTGCTCATATAGATTGGGCTCCCCCTTCTTCTTTCCATGCTTGTTGGGACCTTGGAAACCTTTGGACACATCCTCGCCTTAGCTGGACAGTCTGGTAAGTTGTTGGATGTCCTCTACGTGAATTGGGTATCTCCTATCCAACCATAGGATTCTGTCATGTACCCTGTTGATGAGAAACTTGGTACACCTCGCAACTTCTCCAGTGTTGCCCAAATCTAGGAAATCTTTGAGGTTCATAATAATAGAGTTGAATAGATTAATGAACTCGGGATTTGGCACTAACTGCATGCCTCCCAACTCATCTTGAGAAACACTCCAGAAGACATTGATGTTCATCTGCGAGAACAGAACCTGGTTTTCCAGGTCGAGGTCGAGAAGCTTGACTTGTTCAAACTTCCTTATATATCGCCCATGATCTTGACCTAGGGGTCATAGGGATCGTATGGTATTGCAACCTTCAAAACGACACTTCTACTCCCTATAGATCTCGGCATGGTGAGTCTGAATTGTCAAAAAATTCAACAGGCTATACTGGGATTAGGGGTCATGACTGAGGGCCGAGGGATTGCACGGGCTTGATAAAAATTCATAATTCGAAAATCACTAAGTTCTCTCTGGGAAACAATCTGTCCTACACTGAGTTCTCAGAGCCTTATACTCGGGCTTAGTTGGCAAGTTTTGTAATAACTACTAAGGCTATTCATCATTTCCCTATAGATGCAAATTGTATCTGAGTTGTCTAACGACACTGGTTAACGGGGTAAATCTACTGGGTGATCTCAGCATTTACTGCGAAAGTTGGTCAGGGATGTGGCCGATTCAAGAACTTACCATTTAACGGATGAGAATCCTGGTATGAATACCGATGGAATATTCCTATATTGCGGCTTTATGGTTTAACATAATTCAGATAGGTTATTGTAGCGGTAATAAAGGCTATGAATGGATTGGGTTCGTGTGGCACATGGACTAGGATTTCGTCCAGATTCGCTCTTCCTTCGACCATAAAGGGCTCCTCATCATATTAATGACTGTCATTAATAGATTCGTGACTCTTCTGATCCTACGCTGTTGAGTAAGCAATTCTGCATCAAAACAACACTTAGACATAAAAATGAACCACGTGTCGCAGTGCAACAATGCACTCTTCAACTTTATTAACTGAATTCATAGAAATTGAAAAAAAATCAAATCTAATTACTACACATGCTCCTTTGGACTAGAGAAACAATCCTTTAGCTCAGTTCTGATACATATAGGGTTTTAGGCGATTTCCATTCACCCATCCTGGCCCAAGTATACCATCCAGTTGCGCAAGTCTGACTGCTCCAAAAGTTCGAGTCTCCGCAATTATAAATGGTCCCAACCAATGCATGCGCAACTTTCCTGGATTTTTATGGTATCGAATTTCATAAAGTAGGAACTTGTTTCCTTGCACAAATGCTTTGGTATTAATGTGTCTATCATGCCAATATTTCTGCCTTTCTTTCTCAATTGATGGATGGAATTCTGCTAAAAACTTGGTCACTTCAAGTTCTTGCAATTCCATGAGCCTTTGCGCAACTGATTCATCCTACGACATGTGTGTAATCTGTGAAATATATAAACTCAGAGTAATGAATTATGCAGGTACCAAAACCTATTTCCTATAAACGAGCTGAAATGGAGTGTACTTGTGGAGTTTCTTTGAGGTTGTCCTGTAAGGCCATAAAACTGTTGGGACTTTGTCATCCCAATCCTCCATGTTTTTGCAACAAACCTTCATTAATCCTCTCTCCAAAATCTTGTTAAATGCCTCTACTGTTACATTAGCTTGTGGGTGGTAGGGGCTAATTTTATGATGTTGGATCAATAACTCTGTTGTAATCTTTGCTATTGTACTACTGATAAAATGACCACCCTGATCATTGGTTAGACTCTTAGGACATCCAAATTGAGTGATAATATTCCCAAAAATGAACCCAGCAGTATTATCAGTCAAACAATCATGGAAAACTGCTTCCTCATCCCAACGTGTAAGGTAATCAATTGCGGTAATAATATACCTGGCCTTTGAAATCTTAGCTTTGGGGTTGATCGGCCCAATCAAGTCAACCGCCCATTTCTCAAATCCTGTTAGAGCTCGAACTGGATGAAGAGGAAATTCATCTCATCATGATGGCTTGTGCATTCTTTGACAGAAGTCACAAGATCAAGCATATTCCTTTGCATCTTTGAAGAGCGTAGCCCACCATAGTTCGGCTTGGAGGAATTTCTACACAGTGGCCTTTTCGCCAACATGACCTCCCACAAATACACTGTGGCACTCCCACAGTATGTCTTGTCTTTCATGATCTAAGACACATCTCCTGAGGATACTATCTAGTCCCAACTTATACAATTTCCATGCAATCAATTGATAGTCCGCTGCTCAAACCACCATATGATGTTTATGAGTTGCAGAGTACATTTATGGGCAGGCCCTACTTAAGAAGATTGTTATGTCTTCCAGGTATTCTGGTATGGCCTCAACACGGAACAGGTCTGCATATGGGAACTGATCATAAACTACTCCTCCACTCTCTCCTGACTCCTAACTATAGTCTAGACAAGTGATCAAGCCCTATGTTACATCTTCCTGGTTTAATGATTACCTCAAATGAAAATTCCTGAAACAAGAACAACCATCGAAAAATTCTTCCTTCTAGAAAAGGCCTATTAACTAGATATTTTAATGCAAAATGGTCATTAAAGAACTTAAAATGAGATCCAAACAAATAATGTATAAACTTCTACAGAGCATAAATTATATATAATGCCTCCCTTTCTGTGGTTGTATAGTTGTGCTCAGTTTGCGACAACTTCCTGCTAGAAAAATAGATAGGATGATCCATGGCTCCATCTCCTGGTTGCGCTAAGATGGCTCCCAGGGAAATACCAGATGCGTCTACGTGCACATGAAATTTGTTTTCCCAGTTTGGAAATATCATAATAGTTGTTGTGATAATATTTTCCTTCAAGATATCAAATGCTTTATCACACTCTGGGTCCACTGGAACACTTCTGACTTCTTTAGTATATTCTCCAGAGGTGTAGTAATGTTTGCATATCTTCTGATAAACCTATGATAGTACCTTGTGTGCCCCAGTGTTGTAACATCCTCGAACACCCATGTCGGGGCATGCTACTCCAGAGAACACTTTCATTCTTTGTGCGGAACATATTGTAACATACCCAACATCCAACTAAGATATGCCAAATAAAAATTTTGAACTGCATGCAATTAAAACATATACACATCGAACCTTTGTGGAACTTCATACATAAAATAAAAACAGACAAATACATTATGTAAAAGAACAAATTCATACTGAAATAACAATAAACATAGACATGCAACATATACAGGAAATACCCATAAACATACAGACAGTTATAACCACTCATAGGATAAACCTATAAAACTGAACACGTAAATAATAATGCAGCATGTAAATTTATCACACAATTGGCACTTATCTTGGTAATAATATCACCAACTGCGTGCAAAACTTCCACAAACCTCCGAGCCTTAGACCACACTGCTCATCACTCTCAGCAGTGGGTCACCCCCAAGCTAGGACTAAACTCCACCTGGGTAAAGGGATTCTTAACCAGGCTAATGGCTCATAGACAACAGGAAATGCTCTATCACAGGTGCCTATTCAAACTAACAGCCTATGGTCCCTCATTCCCCACATGCCTATCCCACCCCAGGAAGTGTTCCCCTTCTCTTCTCAATAGTACTTCAGCTGCCCCACTTCATTTCCAGGCTTCTGTTATCACCCTATAAGTTATAGGATCAATTGGTGACTGGGATATTATCTATCTCTACTATTTTTGTTGACAAATGATTTTTCATTCTGCAAATAATTTGAAAAAGAAAGAAAAAGAAAAAAGAGAAGAAAAAAAAAAAAGGAAAAAGAAAAAAGAAAAAAGAAAAAGAAAAAGAAAAGAAAAGGAAAGAAAAGAGGGCATAAAAGAATTTCAATAAAAGCCCCATGCAATAATAGTAACTTGGTCCATACCTTTCAAGCATGGCCAAGTTCTTTTTTAAATTTGATGTCGATAGGGTAGTGAATGAATTTGGATAAACAGTTTAATCTTAGCCAAAGTGTCTAGGTAGATTAGTGAATAAATATGGCCGGACTATCTAATCTTGGTTAGATAGCACCAGGGTAGAGTAAATTCTTAACCCAACGGTCTAATCTGGGTTAATTGTCATAGGAAGATAGGTTAGAATGTAGGATAGTTGCCTTGTTGCTTCATTTCAATAAGAACCAGTTTGATGTAAGTGTTTCACCATGTTTTCAGATGCTTAAAAAGATCGTTTGCCTAACCCCTTGGTGGTGTCTACTTGGAAAACCTTGGAAAAACCCATAAAAAAAAAAATTATCCTAAGTTTTTCCCCGACGCATGTGTTTTCCACCCCCCACTTATTCCCCTTGCACATATCAATGGTCCTGATCGTGGCACCCAGATCTACGGTGGACAAATGATTCTGGACCCCCCCGACTGTTCTAC
>JZKD02S2439439.1:78869-105580 GCA_000966675.3 Picea glauca | reverse complement strand
AGCCTCCTTTGATTGATGATCAAGGAGAGCATGTTCAGATTCCTTCTATAGATGATTTTTCCCCAGAATATCTTACAGAACTGCATGAAGACACCATCCTTGACAGGAGAATGCGGACTTCAAAACAAGGAAATGTGGAGTATCTTCGAGTTGGTCTTAAAGATACAATCCAAGCAAATCCAAGTGGATTGAGGTTGGAAGAGTGAGGGAACTATACCCTCATCTTCAAATAGACTGAAAATAGTCTTTTGGAGGTCCAAAAGCTTTCCAATGGGGAGGTGTGATCAGGAGATCAAATTTTTCTCAAAAATTCAAAGTGCTCAGAATCGCTTCATCATTACGAACCCAACGCAACTTTTTTGGGTTCAAACGGACGTCGGGAGCGAGAGATATCGCGTTCTGTTCAAAATGGCAAACAAGCAAAAAAAAAGGGATGTTGACTGTATATTCCGTACGGACACTGACGTGGCAGGACGTACGACACGTGGCAGGCCATATGACACGTGGTAGGCAATCATTGGAATAATTGGCATGTGACATGGTTTGTTGGCAGTGAATAGGATGGCGACACGTGGCCCAATCAATGGCCGCCACGTGTCACCTGTTTATTGGTTAAAATCTTTTCACTTGGCAGGAGTCAACCACGTGACCTCTGGGCAGGGTAAAGCTTTGGGAAAGGCCGCCAAACCAGTGTGCCCGCACATGTTACTTAACATATATGTGTATTGCAATATATTTAACATTGTAAAACTGTGTGTTGGGGCGTGAACCGGGCCGACGCTAAGCCCCGGCCCATGGTTATATATTGTATTGCATACAACTAGTGCTACGGCGATTAGACCCACCGTAACATATGTTATAACCATTTGAATGTGCGTGTTTTGATATGACATGTGACCAATGTGTATGTGCGCGGGTTAAAACCTTACGGTTATGTCAACGGTTTTAAACTTAAGCCTTGTTGTGTAATAGCTAGCAGTCATGTGGTGACCATGTGCCCACGGGCCTTGGTAGTTAAGGTCGGCACGTAACCGTTTGACAGTTTGGATCGGTTGTGTAGTTGCGCTTGGTGCCAAGTTTTTATGCTTTAAAATGTGTGTGGGCTAGGTTGAGCCAAGGGAGGTGCATTTTGTAGATGCAGAGACTGCAAGCTTGAAGGGGGGACTTCCAGGAAGCCAATCTTCTTCATTTTTTGGCCAAACAAGGTGCCGAAAAAGCCTAGCTAGGGGTTTTTGGACGTTCTGAAGCCATTGGAGTAGTCTATTTGGCATTTTGAGCATTGTAAAGCACATTTTTGAGCACTTTGATAAAATAATACAAATGATCCATTGGAAGCTGGACCAGGAGATGTAGCCCAAGAGAGGGGTGAACTCCTTTATCATTTGTTGTGTTATGTGTTTTTTGTTCACTGATTATGCTATTGTTTATATGCATCTTGAATGAGTAAATCCTATTAAAGTTGTGTTTCAAAGTTGATCCATTTTCATTTTAACACATAAATTTTACTTGCAAATATTTTCAAGAATACAAGTCTTCTTCATTTTTAGATCACTTATCAGCATATCTTTTCTCCTATCTTGCTAAGCCTTTAAATTTTGTTTTATTTTCAACATTTTCTCCTCCATTTCCCTGAGTAAATCTGTCCCAACCACTGCTCTATCTGTTGGGTTATCCCATCTTATCGATGTGTTTCACTTTCTTACATAAAGTGCCTCAAATGGGCTCATCTTTAGAGATGCTTGGTACCCATTGTTATAAGTAAACTCTACCAAGTGTAGGTAGTCTTCCCGTTTTGATATTTTATCCATCACATACATCTTCAACATATCATTAATCACTTGACTCACCCTCTCTATTTGTCCATCTAATTCTAGATGATAAGCAGTACTAAAATTCAAATTTGTTCCAAATCCATTAAATAATCCCTTCCAAAAATTTGAGGTAAACTTTGGATCTCTATCAGACACAATTGTCTTGGGTATGCCATGTAATCGAGCAATTTATTTCATATAAACATCAACAATGTTGGATGCCTTGTGAGTGAGCTTAACTGGAATAAAATGGGCATCTTTAGTAAGCTTATCCACCACTACCATGATAGAATGATGTTGCTTGTTTGTTCTAGGCATTTTGGTGATGAAATCCATGGTTGAAACTTCCCAGTTCCACTCAGGAATGGGTCAGGAATGGGTAATGGTTATAGCAAACCAGCTGGGTACCTATGCTCAACCTTTACCTTTTGGCATTGCAAACATTTGGCAATAAAATCAGCAACCTCATTCTTCATGCCTAGCCAATAATATTGGCTTTTGACAGCTGCAATAGTTTTATGGTATCTTGGGTGCCCAACATAAGGTACATTATGCATTTATCTCAATATCATATTTTTCAATTCCTAGGAATTTGGTACATAGATTATGCCCCTATACATGAGAATTTCATCAATATCTAGCGTGTATTCCTTTTATCTCAATGTCATATTTTTCAATTCCTGGGAATTTGGTACATAAATTATGCCCCTGTACATGAGAATTTCATCATTGTCTAGCTTGTATTCTTCAATTTTATGTTGTAAATTACCTTGTTGTAAGTTTTCCACTAATTCTTTGTATTGAAAATCTAATTTTCCAGCTTCTAAAATTCTATGTTTCAAATCTGATTGGTACATGCTAATGGTTTTAGCATGCAATTCATGCACTCTTCTGTCGAGTGCATAAACTACTTTGTTCTCTTTCCCTTTGATATGCTTTATATCAAAGTCATATTCACTTAAAAATTCTAACCATCTACTTTGCCTAGCATTTAGAGTTGGTTGATCAAACAAATATTTCAGACCATTATGGTATGTTCTCAGCTCAAACATTTTCCCCATGAGGTAGTGTCTCCATTTCCTCAAGGCATGCACTATGGCTGCCAACTCCAAATCATGAGTGGCATAGTGTCTTTCATGCTCCTTCAACTTCCTTAATTCATAACATATAACAAACCCATTTTGATTGAGGACTCCACCAAGTCCTTCTTTACATCCATCTGTGCATACAATGAAGTCTTCATTTGGGTCTGCAATCCTTAGTATTGGAGCACTTGTTAGTAATTGTTTCAAGTGTTGGAAACTCTTTTCATAATCCAATGTCCACTGAAACTTCACACCCTTCTTTTGTAAAGAATTGATTGGGTGTGAAATCTTTGAGAATCCTTCAATAAATCTCCTATAGTAGCCTGCAAGGCCCATGAATGATTTGACCTCTGTCACATTCTTTGGCACTGACCATTCTCTAATGGCTTCTATCTTCTCAGGATCCACTGCTATCCCATCCTTTGAAATGATATGTCCCAAATAATGAATTTTCTTCTGATAAAATCAACACTTTCTCAATTTGGAATACAACCGATGCTCCCTTAATACTTGCAAAACCATCCTCAAATGATACTCATGCTCTTATTCTAACTTGGAATATACAAGTATGTCATCCAAAAAGACAATGACAAACTTGTCTATATATTCTCGGAAAACACCATTCATTAAGCACATGAAAACAACTGGTGCATTTGACAACCCAAAAGGCACCACTGTGAACTCATAATGACCATACCTTGTCCTGAAGGTGGTCTTGCTGATATATTCCTCCTTAATCCTTACTTGATGGTATCCTTACCTGAGATCTATCATTGAAAATATCTTTGCATCCTTCAATTGATCAAAAAGATCATCAATCCTTGGCAGAGGATACTTGTTCTTTACAGTCACTTTATTCAACTATCTGAAATCAATGCACAATCTTAATGTCCCATATTTCTTCTTCACAAACAAGACTAGGGAACCCCAAGGTGACACACTTGGGCGTATATACCCCTTATTCATAAGTTCTTCAAGATGCATTTGCAACTCCTTCAGCTCTGGTGTAATCATTATGTAAGGAGTCTTTGACATTAGAGCTACTCCAAGCATTAAATTTATAGAGAAATAAATATATCTCTTTGGGGGTAGTCTTGGTACCTCCTTGAACACATCTTCAAAATCTTCCAGGACTGCATGATGTTGGTCCAACCAATCCATCTCAGTTAGATAGTCATAGGAACCTAAAGGCAAGATGTTCAAATTTTCCTTAGTGTTCAGTCCATTCATGTCCATAAGACATGACTTAACCATCTCATTAACTTTTCTTTTGGCTCCAGTAGCTATCTGCACCAACCAAGATTTTCCATGCTTTCTTCTTGGAAAATGCAATCTTTCCACCATCTTAGGATCTATATAAATATGACTAGCTCCTGAATAAATTAAAATAGCAATGTTTTGGTTGTTGATCGTACCTTCCACTTCAATCATATGTGACTGATACTCTGCTGGCTTTTTGTCTAGGGCTGTATAAATCCTTGGTACATTTATGCCCATGTCCTCCATTGTTTCAGCTTGTTGTACATTATGAACAATCCTCCCTTTTTCACCTCTGTGAGGACAATCTATGAACATATGATCTCCTTTACAACCCCAACATTGAATAGGTGGTTGCCTTGGCCTTTGACCCCCTGCCTCAATCATTCTGGGTTATCTATAAGTTGGTTGCCCCTAAGGATTATTTCTAAAGAATGGTGGCTTAGTCTCCTTCTTCCTCTAATCCATCTTGAATTTATTTTTGTCTTCCCAAGCTTTTTGGAAAGTTGGACTCTCTTTCTTCCGATCATATAGGCATTTAGCTCACCTTATGGTCTCCTCTAATGTCTTGGGATAACCATACTATATTTTTTCACTAAAGAATGATGGCAATCTACTCAAATACCTTTGAAACTTAACTATATCATTCTTGATGAAAGATACATACTTCAACAGTTCTAAAAACCTTTTTTCATATTCATCTATGGTCATACTCCCAAGCTTGAGTTCAAATAACTCTTTCATTTTCTTGTCATAGTATCTCTTAGTCAAGTATTTATTCTCAAAATACTTCTTGAATTCCCTCCAAGTAACACTTTTCTCTTTAATGTGCTACACCTGCACAAGCTGATCCCACCACATGGATGCCTTTCCCTTGAGTTGATAGATGGCAATTCTACCTTCTACATGAGAAGAAGAATTATGCAATTGAAAATACCTTCTCATGCCCAACAACCATGTCTCTGCATCTTCATCCTTCTTGTTCTCACCATCAAATGTAGGAGGTTTGATTTTGTTCATTTCTCCTCATAGATCATCCACCCCAGACATCTTATGCTTCCTGATAGGGGATGGACTTGAGCTATTGTGTGCCCTCTTATTGGAATTCCTTGGGGAGTGATGGTGATGTTTGCTAACACTTCATGTTCTTATTTTCTCATCAAGAGACCTATGACTTCCTGATTTGCTTGAGCCACTCTCCTTATCCAATTTCTTTTCTATTTTGTTCAAGATCTACATTAACTTCACGTTGAATTCATCTTGTTACTCCTTGGCTCTCATAATCCTTTCATTATCATTTTTATGGCTTTGGACAACCTTCTGCAAATTTTTAATGGTCTCTACCATATTCATGTTTTCATCCCTTCCTTCTCTATGTCCATTGGAGTTTGTTCCTTCAATGCCCAAATGGACATCCATACCTCTGATTTCATCCCCTTGGTTATAAGTCCCCTATGCCTCTTCCATTACTTTAGACTCTATGTTGATCCTAATTTGATCTAGTTGTTGTTAACTATGCAAAATGTGCAACCAACAAAACTTTGTCAGGCTAACTGTTTCAATAATTTCATGAAAAATATGAACCATTTTGGTTCAATAATATATCAGAATTATTTCCTCTTATTTCTTGAAAAATAGAGTGCCTAGATCAATTTTTTGGGTAAATATTTATATTCTACTGTCTGATACCTTTCCAACTCCTGCTCCCATGCTCAATTCTGAGTCTTGAGAAGAACGTTATGGCTATTTAAAAATTTTCCATTAGTTTTTTTGTTCACACTTCGACTTGGCACAACTCTACGCTATAATTGTGCATTTTTGCACCTAGTCCATTGGATTTTTCATAGGATCTCAATTGGGTTTCTTCATATACATAATATGGACACTTTTTCCAAGTTTCACCTTTTCCTGGGTTATTGGCTGCTAGTTACATCCTACTGAAGTTCAAGGCCAATTTGTGTTTTTGGTCTGGAATGATACATGTACCTTCTTTGCCATATTAAACATCTTTGAAATGCCCAGAAATTTAATTCATCTCTCGGAATTCCTTCTATGGTTCAATATATTTCCATTTATTTCTCATGCGCCTCAATCTGATTCTAGAGCAAAACGTTATGGCTCTTTGAAGCTAGTTGGGTCTTAAAATTTACCCTCCACTGTTTATGTTGTAACTTTTTCATAAAAGCTCCATTTGGCGAACGGTTTAAACCATTAGAAATGTCTCTCTAAGATCTTGTGTTTGAGCTGCAGAGACAAAGTGTACCTTTCTACAAAGTGTACACTCTATTCTTGTGGTTTTTGAGTACCTAAAAACATTGTTAAGGACCTCAAAAACGCGTTGCAAAAAGATGACGTTCAAACAGTATAAAATGTCACAGAAATTTGTTGGTTTTTCGTTGTTGTTCACCATCCAAATGACTTCTCGTACACAAATTTCAACCTGTACACCCATATTTACCATGCACAGTAACACCACAAGGTAAATCATGCTTTGTGCACCTATAACCACTATGCATCACTTCTTTGTCACACCAATAACTTGCCCGCATTACTTTTGTGTCGTGCGCCAATATCCACTGCGCACAGTTTTGGTTCTTGCACTATTATCCGTTGTGCACAATTTTTTTATTGTGCATCGATATTCCACATGCATTTCCCTCCACGTGCTGCACCATGCCAAAATTTAGTACGCCCCCACCGCGCACCAATACTCTGCGCGCACCATTAACTAAACCGTCACACAACAACATATACCCATATTGCACATGCACCAACACAACTCCTTTGCACTCTGTCAAAACTGTGCACACCACGTGCACCATTATTATGTGTGTGCACACCGTGCACCTTAATATGCATATGTACACCGCGCAATGCTAAATTTAGTGTTCACACCAACACACCAACATTTTTCCGCGCGATGCCAAAATTTAGCGTGTGCACCAGCACGCCAATATTTTTCCATGTAGTGCCCAAAATTTAGTGTGCACACCATCACGCCAATATTTTTCCATGCGGTGCCCAAAATTTAGTGTGCACACTAGTACACCAATATTTTTCCGCAAGTTACCAAATTTTAGCACGTGCACCCCCATGCCAATATTTTTCCACGCAGTGCCCAATTTTTTTTTTTACATATCATAAGATTTTTACTACGCATCATGCATTTTTGGTGCGCCCACCTACACGCATTCTTTTTATGTGCAACAATTCCTTGTGAATTATGCTGCAAAAATTGGGGCTTTTTCCTAACCTTTTCCCCAATTTACCATAGACATTCTGCAACTATGAAATTCGTTCAATTTCACCCCGATAACACTAGTTCAACCTCTGCAATGACAAATCTCTATGGGTTGACATTTCTAGAATGAATTTACCCAAAATCAATTCACGAATTGAGAATTTTATTTACTAATATCGCTCCATCTGTCATGGCTTCACTGTAACTTCAAATTCGACCAATTCCAGATATGAATTTACTATAAGAGATATTAGACCAATAATATCTCACCACTTGGCCGAATTTCTCCATTTTCTCATGAATTTAACAACAAAAATTAGGGATTTTCCCAATTCTGCGTCGTTGCTTCTAAAATTTACCATGGACACTCTGTGACTTGAAATTTGGCCACATCGAAATCAATCCTCTGTGAAATTTCGCTTCAACTCAAATTATTCGGCCCATCTAGGCTCAGTGTTGAAAACTGAAGCTCTGATACCATATTGTAACATCCCCGACTACCCATGTCAGGGCATGCTACTCCAGAGAATGCATTCATTCTCTCTGCGGGACATAATGTAACATACCCAGCATCCAACTAAGTTATGCCACATAAAATTTTCAAACTGCATGCAATTAAAACATATACACACCGAACCTTTGTCGAACTTCATATATAAAACATAAACAGAAAAATACATTATGTAAAATCACGAATTCATACTGAAATAATAGTAAACATTGACATGCAACATATACAGGAAATACCCATAAACATACAGACAGTTATAACCACGCATAGGATAAACCCATAAAAATGAACACGTAAATAATAATGCAACATGTAAATTTATCACACAATTGGCACTTATCTTGGTAAGAATATCACCAAGTGCATGTAGACCTTCCACGAACCTCCCATCCTTAAACCACACTGCTCATCACTCTTAGCAGTGGGTCACCCCTGAGCTGGGACTAAACTCCACTCAGGTAAAGGGATTCCTAACCAGGCTAATGGCTCATATACAATAGGAAATGCTCTGTCACAGGTTCCTATTCAAACTAAAAGCCTACAGTTCCTCATTCCCCACATGCCTATCCCACCCCAGGAGGTGTGCCCCTTCTCTGCTCAAAATTCCTTTGACTGCCCCACTTCCTTTCTGGGCTTCAACAACAGGCCAGAAAAGAAGTCTCAAAGCCCTGTAGTTGTAGTTTTTCACCTTCAGGAAAAAAATTCCCAAAAATTCTCTCACCCAGAGAGAAATTGATCATGAGACTGACAACCCGCCTCTTCAATATACCATGGGCCTGACAACCCACTTCTTCAGTCCATCTCCCAAGCTAACCAGCTACTCAAAACAGGTATGGTTATGGATATAGTTCAGGTATAGTGATAGGAAAGTATGCAGGATAGCCCAGGGAGTATGTGAATGATGATGGAATAATGGCTAAAATGATGGAAAGAATGGATGAATGACTCCCAAAATGAACTAAGTCCAAACTATAAGTATGCATGTCCCCAACTTGACACTTGTCATGTTGGGAGCTACTTTGGCCCACTTGTCCCCATCCTTAGAACTTAGGATAAAATAATTATCCATACTTTATACTTTAAGAAATATTAATATAATATTCCTTTTTGTCTTAAGCTCCCTAGCTTATCCCTTTTAATTAACTTTTAGCCCATCCCTTTCCCTAACTAGTGAAGTTTAGTCCCCCATACTCTTTTATCGTGGTCGATCTGCATGCAACGATGTATTTAATATTAATGATGAGACAGCTATACAAAAATAGGAACACTGGCCTTTAACATCTAGGGTCTATGGCCTAATACATACATAAGCCTCCTAGCTTATAATAATTGGCTCACCATCCTATAAAAAAAAAAATATACACAAAGGCTCGTTGGCCTCAATATCATGCACACTTAAGATGATGTGTGTGGTATCCTAGAATGTGCACACTTCATCATTTTACTGCGTAGTACATGTGTGCACTATGCCATGAAAGGTGCATACAAAAATGATATCAACCAACTCACCATATTAAGTACATTTTCATTTTACACTTACAATTGGGTTCGGCCTAGAGATATTACAAGTGTGGAGCACAACTTCTTAGCACTCACAGGAGGAGGCATATTCATAATAACCGAAACCTTGGTTGGGTCTACCAGTACTCCTTCTCAACATACTATGTGGCCTAACAAATTCCCATGTGGCACACAGAAGATAAACTTTTTGAGGTTCAACAATATCTGCAATTATCTACATCTATCAAACATCAGACATAGTAGCACTATGTGTTCCTTTAGCAGACTGTATACCGTCCAATCATCCATATAAACTTCTATAAACTTGTGAATAAATTCTCGGAAAGATGTTATTACAATCTGGGAAAAAACTGCAGGGGCGTTCTTTAGGTTGAATGGCATCACACTGTATGCAAATGACCCCCATTATGTTATGAATGTGGTCTTCCTTTTGTATTCTTCAGCAATCCTTACTTGTTGATACCCCGAAAATCCATCTGTAAATGAGTAATATTCTTTCCCTGTAACCTATTCTAGCACCTCATCAGTAAAAGGTGTTGGGAAAGGATCATGCACACATGAAAAATTAAGGCTTCTATAGTCTACACAAACCCTAATGTCCTCTATGCCTTTATTTCTATGGATGACTATTGGGCTAACCCATTCTTCTTCTTCCACTGCAAAAATAAGTCCAGCTTCCATCATCTTCTCTATTTCCCTCTTAACCATCTCTTTCACTCTGGGGTTAGGGCAATATGGTCTATGCCTTAGAGGTTTTGATCCTAGTTTTAGTTCAATTTCCATCTCTCCCATAGCTCCTTTAATCCCTTTTAGCTCTAAAAATGTCTTTGGGAACAATTCCTCATACTATCACAACAGGCCATGTATTTCTTGACTATTTTTCTCATCCCAGTAATCTCCTACCATAGATATATTAGGTTGCTATGTGGTTGCTATATTGATTTTGCACAACTTCAATGGATAATTATAAGAACCATTAGTCTGGTTGGGTATAATGTTCTATATTTCTTTGCTTTCTTTTGTTTCCTTAATGTCTAAGTTTCTTAATTCTTCTAAATCATCTAGGCTTTCCAAATCCTTCTCAATTTGATAGCATTCTATAGGTCTCTTGTCCAAGTCTAGGTGAAGGTTAGACTAAAGTTCTTGGATATTATTTTCACATACCACTAGGTCTGATTTCCGTTCACCAGTATATGTAAAAAGGAATTCTTAAATTCTTTGCAAGACTACTTTAAGCTCATGGTACTTACTTGTAAATGAGAAGTCCTTGAAAAATTGATTTATCAATGTTTTCCAGTCATTGGTCTGTCTTCTAGTCTCTTCATGCATGTACCAAACCTTCAAAATTGAACCTAGTGAATGGGGAAATACTTGAACCCAGAAGTGAGATGGTATTTCCGCAACTTACCACTGTCTCACACATTCTTCAATATGTGCTTTAGGATCAGACTGTCCATTGAACAATTGTGCAACTCAAAAATCTATATGTGTCTCTGATTCCAATTGCTCCTTATCTTGAAATCTATATCGGATAGCTTGCTTCACATCATTCCAGTTCTCAACTAAGGCTTTGTGATTAGTCCACTATTGGCACAGGGGCAGACCCAAGGTTCAATGCTACAATAGTACACCAACAAAACCCTAAATACCGACCCTTTCGATAACACCTGCGAAGCAGATGAAGTCTCACCCAAGGTAGAGGTAGTGGTGGTTGCAGGAGTTAGATGTCTGTAACCTTAGCTCGGACACAGATCTGTGATTGTAATACTTAATAGAGCACTTAGCACCGACGGTTCATCAATATTTGACCACTATCTACTTCACAGATAAAACAAAGAATCACCTCGTTCATTCATATATCATGTATCTAAGCACTTATCATAAAGAGGTAGATTAGATCTAGATGATTCAAGCACTAAGCACATCCATATAGGCTAGATCTAACATCCATATACATCATTAGCACAAAGCATAAATAGATCTATCTATCTATATCAAATCACTTAGCAAGTAAAGACACAATCACATCAACACATGGCACAAAGAAAAGAAACATAGAATATACGTGGTTCACCCCCACCCTGGGGCTACGTCCACCAACTCTTCTTCTTTATTAGCTTCTTCAATAGGTTACATGCACATAGCCTCAAAACCCTACTCTGCATAGGGCAGGAGATTTGCGCAGCTCGCTAGATCCTCCTTCCTCGAGTAGATCTAAGCACACAACCTTCCAAAGCATCTTACAATGACTTTCACTTATCTCTACAAATCTCACATAGTATGCACAGAGCACTTACAATCCTTCAATCACAAGATCTAGAACTGAGCCCAATATTACACAGATATGCATATATTCTCTAGCACTTAGCATGCTTCCCCATTTTCTTACATAGCCTAGACATCTATTTATACTTTACAAAATAGGCCTAAACATGGGTAAACCCATGGCCCAACATCCCATACCCATTACATAATCCCAAATCCAAAAAGGGACCCAAAAAGGGGCCGATATCCCGTGATCTCTACTTCGTCTTGCGCTCCTCCTTCGACAGGTTGTTGAAGTCCAAAAATAGGTCAAACTTGATGAAGGATCTCCCAAAACTTGGTCAAAAGCCAACAGGCCCCCAACACTCACCCGTGACTCGTCTCGAGTCACTTTGATCTGGATAGTTATTCATCAAAAGCCTCAAGCTTGGCTTGAGCTGCTTCAACTTGTTGTTATGCCTTGGCCTCCTATTCAGTGAACTCTTGGGTGATTGTGTCATTGATCGGTCCCTCTAGACACTATTCAGCTATAGTGACAACCTGTTCAAGTTCTGCTCCTTGGCCCTTGACCTCTATGAACAATTGATAAGCCTTATCTTGTACAAGTTTGAGCATCTGAGTTACTTCCATAACTCTAATTTGGATGGTGCGGATCTGTTGTTGGGAAGTGTGTTTCTCTTGGGAGCGCTTCATTCTTTCCACAACTGACAAGGGCTTCAGCTGCGCTTGTATCATTTCTTCTTGATACTTCTCTTCTTGGAGCTGCAACTCTAGGGCCTTCAGTTTTTTGTTCTTGGTGAGTTGCTTGTAGGTCTAGGCATTGTGATTAGTATGTTTCTTAAATTCCATAGCAAGGCCTTTTATTCTCTCAACTGTGCTTCGAGTAGTTGCTTCTCTTTGATCCCTTACATCCTATGGAGTCTTGGGCACTGCGCGGAGTTCTAATTCTATTATGTGTTGTTTTATTTGTTGGATGACTTCTACGAGCTGGTCTACTTGTTGCATGACTCGGTCCTCTGCATTTATTTCTACGACTGTCACAGATTGAAGTGCTCTATTGACCGCTTCTTTCACTTCAAGTTTCTCTGTGAGAAACTGTTCTTTTCCTTGTTGTAGTTGTACTTTTTATTCATCAAAATTTAATTGGAGAGAAAAAATTTCCTATTCTGTAGCTCGACGTTGTTCTAAAAGTACTCCTTGGACTTGCGTCAAAGCTTGGGTGGGTTTTTTTGTTTCCTCTTGTGCTCGTCGAAGGCGAGCTTTGACTGTATCAACTAGTCGGTGGGGCTGGGCTGGCTCGTCTCCCAAATCTGGTTCTCCCAATGGCAGAGGCACAGTGGAGACTGCTCAACTAGACTGAAGGGATTGCTAAACTCCTCGGAGTTCAATTTCAATCCTATCATACATTTCTTCCTGCTTCTCTCCTTGTTTCTTTGCTATCTCCAATGAAGCATCGTTCAGGGCTGCGATGATGAAATCAAAATCATCTGAGGTGAGGACGGTCTGCATCTTGGTCATGGTGGATTTTGATTTCTTCCACGAAGAAGGTTTTAGGGGGGAAACCTTCCTCTTCTTCAAAGGGTCAACCTCTTCTTTGGGCGTTGTTACTTCACCTGGTCTCTGTTCAACTTCTACTTCATCACCACCCCCTCGGTCAAGTGACATTGAAGGAGTCTTCCCTGAGGTGCTGCTTAAGTTCTGGACCTCCTCAGTCTTCTTTTGCCTACTGGTTCCGGGTGTATTTTTTTCTTTATGAGTATCCTCTAGACTGTCAATATCAGATATCTCTACGGGATTGGTAAGGATAAGGAGTTCAGCGGACCACTCCTTAGTGATTTCCTCAAGGTCTTCTTCTGTAAGCTTATAATACGAATGGACATGCTCTTGATGTTCATCTGCTCACGTTGTAATGTAGATAAAGTGTCGATAAGCGCTGAACTTCATTAGTGGTCAGAACCTCTGCAAGGTGTTTGGGGTCATGCGAGGCTTGGCTTCGATGGCTTGCTTTAGCTGGAGGTAGTATGTATGAAGCACAGTGTTCGACTGCCACTGTTTGTTCATATCAGTTGAATACCATAGGGTAGCAAACTTCACATCAAGCGATTCAAATAGCTCTATGTCGGGGAAGGTCGCTCCTTCTAGCATCTCCTAGACAATGAATCCAATGAGGACCAAGATCCAACTGAAATGAAATTCATATCCCTGATTCTGTGCTTCTCGACAATATAGTTGCAACTAGTTAACTAGGTACTTCGCCCAGTTCATCTATAGGCCTTCCACGCACTTCTCTGTGAGGTTGACGACAAAGACGGTAACATGCGTATGTCGATTCTTACTTACTATCTTTCCAGCTATCAATTGACATGTGAGGCACACTGGGCCACTCTGGATGGAAGATACCTTGTAGCCTCTTGTACCCTTCTCAACGTCACCATATGTATCCTTGATATTATGTGCCAGCGCGTGGTCTAGGGATTTTCCTGGATAAAAGTCCTACGGATCGGGTCTTTGCATACTCAGGTCGGTGATCCTGTGGATCAGCATTAGGGAAACTGTAATACGGAGGTCTAGCCACAAGTATTCTCCATGGAAGCATGAAAACAGGAGCTTAATGCACGCGTTAACCTCTTGGTGCCTTCCAAAGTGTGGTATCTTCATTACATTGAAGAGGGTGGACTGCACGAGGTCCATATTCCACTACTAAGGGATGATCTTTGAGTTCTTCCCTTTTGTTCTAGTTAGGTATTTGTATGGGGTGAGCATACCATAGATATTTCAATCTCCAAGGTTGAAGTCGTTGAACTTCAATGCTATGATCTTATCCTTCTCTGCTTGAACTACATGTATCTCTTTTGGAAGGTATGCAGTGACCATAGTGTACTCGAAGTCTCTTGGCACATTTTCACGATTCACTGCGCCATCCAGAGGTGGGATGTAATCGGGCAATATGGATGGAATCAACTTTGTGTTTGATAGGTCATATTTACACTTGGTTCTCTTCTCCGCTGATGGTTGAGATGGTCCTACTCTACGAGCCAACGACAGAGAGGCTTGCAGTCCTCTCCTCGATGAAGCTTGTACTCCTACAGACATCAGCATTGCTCTTTCAGTCATGAGGTCGATCAGAAATTCCTCAAAAATTTTCTTTGTTGCGCTGAACTCGTCCGACATACACACTCAGGGTTGGAAATATTTGGGTTCGAAGGGTAACTTAGACACTGCAATATGATAGAAGGCAATAATGCAATTATCACTGTGTAAAATCAACAAGTCGGCGGACTCAAATTCACAATTAGCAAAAGTGTTCTTGGTGCATGGAGCGACGGGATAAATAGATAACTTGAAAATGGATCGCTTGCAATGATCGAGAAGCCTTCATTAACTCTATTATGTCCATTATGGTGCGGTCCAATGGTCTGGTGGCAAACCATCAATTCCTTTCTACCTGTTTGGGGGGTCGGCCAAACAGTTATATTTTTCTCAATGCTTGTATTGCTTTGCCATGGCGAAATGCCATGTGACATTGTTCAGTTATCCCGGCAAAGCTCCAATTTTGTAAATTTTCCCTCTGCGAAGTTTCCTCTAGAACCTTATGTAACTTGTCGATCTTAGCTCTCTTCTTACTTAGTTTTCTAGCTTTTTTTCCAGTGAGCTTTGTCTGGGTATGCCTTTTTCCATTCTGATTCTTATCTTCTTTTGGAACAGTTTCTTTGCGTTGTTGAGATTCTTTCCTAACATTCGAGGGTGATACTTCTTATTTATCTGGAATGTGTACTTCAATCGCATATGAGTCTTCTAGTGTTCTTGTAACTTTGACATCTGGGTCTCTAGAGTTAGATAGATTCGATCTATTCTTCTGCTCTTCAATCAAGTGTGTGATCCTTCTATTCATGAAATATTTTAACTCTTGATTCTTCTACGCTAAAACTTCTTCTTCTTTCTTCCTTTTGGCCTGATTTCCTTCAATCCAAGGTTTTCCTAGTAACATGGTAAATGGGGCATTTTTCTCAATAAATTTAATAATCTCAAAATCTTCCTCTATTGAACTTCCATTGGCATTCATAGATATCTGGGTGAGCTTTCCACATAGGTTTATCAGCTTTCCTTTGAATAGTCCTATTCCTCCTAAGGAATGAATCATAGCAGGTCTTCCTATAGCTTCCCAAGTTCTCTCTGTCATGACATTCACCTATGTTTCCTTATCTAGAACACAATCAATGTCGAAGTCTCCTAGTCTTGCTTCAAGGCATTCTTTTTCTTTCAAGATCTCTGATAAACTAATATGTCGGTTGTCATTCAGGGTTTCTTTTATCTGTAGCAATAATTTCTCTGATTATTTCTAGGGTTCTACCATTTCTAGATCTGCCTTAGGATTCTCTTGTCTCATGTTCATTTCTTCAAGCTTAGCAATCATTCTAGGGAAATCCAATACTTCATGGTCCATAGCTTTGCAACAAAGACAACTAGGTCTTCTGCCAGGGCATTCCTTATCAAGATGTCCCAGTTTTCTGCAACTGTAACAAAGGGTTAATCCTCTCTTTCTTTTAAATGATTCCCAACATTTCCTGAACTGCACACTAGGATCATGGTAGCTAACCTGCAAAAAATTATTTCTAGGATCCTATATCCATTTGTTAGTGCAAACATTCTTTTTGTGCATATGTATAACATATCTTTCACTATTCTTATCAGATCTACAGATATCAAACATTCTTTCATATATTAGTGCCCTACTTTTCAAGCTAGGACAGACTTTATCAAACATACCTAGATCCATACTTTTGAAACAAAAATTTCCACTTATTTTACATCTACTGAGCACAAAGATTTCAGATCTAGAACTTTTCACTATTCTTACCTTTATCGGAGCATAGAGCATGCAGATATTACCTCTTTTAATCAAGAATTATCACTTTTACCTTTCTCAGAGCACAAAGCTTTCAAATCTTACCTCTTTTCTTCATATCAAGCTTCTTTTATTTATCACATAGCTTCACAAACTAAGTAGAGTACTGTGTACTAGAGTGACAGATCTACACATAGAGATTTCACAATTTCAGGTCGGATCTTTGTACAAAGCTTCTTCTTTCTCAATTCCCAGCAATCACAGTTTCAGGTCGGATCTTTGCACAAAGTTTCTTCTTTCTCAGTTCCCAACAATCACAGTTTCAGGTCCCGATAAAGGAACCATTTGTTGGCACAGGGGAAAACCCAGGGTTCAATGCTACAACATCGCACCAAAAAAACCCTAACTACCAACCCTTTCAGCAACACCTGCGAAGCAGATGAAGTCTCACACGAGGTAGAGGCAGGGGCGGTTGCAGGAATTAGTTATTTGCATCCTTAGTTGGGACACATATATGTGATTGTAATACTTAACAGAGCACTTAGCATCGATAGTTCATCAATATTTGACCATTATCTACTTCACGGATAAAACAGAGCATCGTGTAGTTCATTCAGATCTGATGTATCTAAGAACTTGTCATAAAGAGGTAGATTAGATCTAGCTGATTCAAGCACTAAGAAAATCCACATAGGATAGATCTAACATCCATATACATCATTAGTACAAAGCATAAACATATCTATCTATCTATATCAAAGCACTTAGCAAGTAAAGACATAAACACATCAACACATGGCACAAAGCAAAGCAACACAACATATATGTGGTTCACCCCCACCATGGGGCTACATCCACCAACTCTTCTTCTTTATTATCTTCTTCAATAGGTTACATGCATAGAGCCTCAAAACCCTACTCTGCATAGGGCAGGAGATCTGCGTAGCTCGCTAGACCTCCTTCCCTGAGTAGATCTAAGCACATAGCCTTCCACAGCTTCTTACAATGACTTTCACTTAGCTCTACAAATATCACACAGTATGCAAAGAGCACTTACAATCCTTCAATCACAAGATCTATCACTTGGACCAATATCACACAGATATGCATATCTTCTCTAGCAATTAGCATGCTTTCCATAGACATCTATTTATACTTTACAAAATAGGCCTAAACATGGGTAAACCCATGGGCCGACATCCCATACTTATTACATAATCCCAAATCCCAAAAAGGGGTCGAGATCCCGTGATCTCTTCTTCATCTTGTGCTCCTCCTTTGATAGGTTGTCGAAGTCCCAAAATAGGTCAAACTTGACCAAGGATCTCCCAAAACTTGGTCAAGGGCCAACATCCACCATATGGAAGGGGTGTCCTGGAGGGCTAAGTCCAACTATAAGATCATTTGATCCTACGCTATCTTTTCTTCCATGCTAACCAGAAAATTTTCAAGTTCTAAAGTACCATCATATATTGGGTGTTCTCTAACCTCAGTTCCAACCCATCTGGTTTCTCTGGCAAGTTGCACATCTTCTTGAAAATATTTCATATGAACCTTGTTTCCAACTTTCAAATGCTAGTTCTGAATCTTTGTCCGCTGATTGTATGCTCCTCCAAATTACTGATCCATTAGCAGTAGGATTTATGTAGTCTTCTCACGTTCCTGTTGTTACAGTGTGCAACTGATCCACGTCTTCTCCCTCCATATTTTTTTCCATTGGCTACGTGTATCGAGGGCCTGCATATGGATCTAAGGGTTGAACTACTTTTATTATGTCTACCTCAAATTTCATAGTGTCTTTATTTAGCTCAATCACCGCATAGTTGTCATAATCCCAATCAATACCAAGTATTGACGGATATGGGTCCTTATCCCCCATGATTTCAATCACCTCAAAAACAGCTACAGTCTTCACTCCCGCAACATCTATTTCCACATTCTCTAGTCTTCCTATTGGAAAAATACAATACTGATTGACCATTCTTCGCTGGATTGAGGAATATGTCAACTGGGGTTTTCCTAAAGCTTCCCACGTATTTTTAGGTAGTATATTAACATCAGATCCTAGATCTAACACAACATCCTTAATATCAAACTCATCTAGCTGGGATGCTAATCCAATCTCTTTTCCAGTCCATACATTCCTTCTCTATACTCTCTAAGTATTCTTATCTGGAATATTAGTCCTTATTCTAGTTTCTTGAGATTCCTCATTTCCTAGAACTAGGTACAGTGCATTATGCAACTTCTCTATCAACTAGTCATTCCCAAGAATATCATAAAATAGTTGAAAGCAAAGGTCAACTACATTTTGTGGTTGCTCAGGTTGTCTCATCGGGACTACAGGGTTTTTGGGTGTAGGGAGTGAAGCAGGGACTTGGGCGATCCTAGGGTAAATGGTGGTCTGAGGGGTTTTTTCTTGCATATCAAGGCCAAGGATATTCTGAAATACTTCTATGGAATTTTTAAAGAATATCTTTTGTTTCAAAGTATCATACATGTCCTCCTTAGGCACTGATTTTTGGATCTGAGGTAAATTATCATCATTTGGGCCAATTTTTTCCCCTCCTCGAGTAACGATGTTAAGGTTGGGAATTTTTCCTCTAATAACTCTCTTTATCTATGAACTGATGAGATTAGATCCTCATTGACGTACCCGATCTTCCCATTTGCAATTAGTTCTGGGTAGTCTTTAGTTGTGTTCCCATTGGTTCTACAGTGAGAACACCATGGTCGCCTTGGATGAGGACAGACCCTAGCCATGTGGCCTTGCTCATCACAGTTGTAGCATCTACTTGGTCCTCTTCCCTCGATCCTTCCTCCTCTAAAGTCTCCTCCAACTCCCCCTCCTCGACCTCTTCTCGGTCCCTAAGGGGTTTCTTTCACCCTGAATGATGTTTGATCCAGTCTGTCTGCAAGTGCATCCAACGCTCTACATTGATTCATAGCATGGGTGGTAGATGCATAAAACTCATAATGCACAATATTCAGTACTTTTGAATACTTCTGAATAATGGGGAACTATCTTGGCCCATGCCCATGGATTCAACAAATCTCGCAATACTCAACTGATGGTGCTACTTCATTACCTAGAAAAGAATTGTATGGGGTTGGGGTATGGAATGGTAAATTCACGGATACTTGCACAAATACTCCTATGGGTTCTGGTGAGGGTCCCATCGGATTCTGAGGAGGTCCCATTCCCCTCATATGTGGACATTTGTTCACCAGATCATGTCCTTCTGTGTAACATTTGGTACACCAGACTTGCGGTCTTCCTAGTCTGGGTATTGTCAATTCTTGAATATTCTCTGTAAGCATTGATATTTTCCCTTGTAGTTGCGCCAAATTTGCATCTGTTGGGGGTCTGGTCACTTTCAGGCTCCCCGGATATCCTTCCATGGCTTCAATATTCATTGATTGTTCCAAGGGATCTGTTAGAGTGGCTATCCATTGTTGCATTAACGAAATTTGTGACAGAAGTAGAAATCCCTAGATATACCCTTCTCTTTGATGTCCTTCATGGATCAAATGCACTAACCTCCCTGTAGAATCTTTGAACTTATGGCTATATTCCCAAGCCGATTCACCTTCCCTTTGCTGAATTTCATGCAACTCAAAAAGAACTTGTTGTTCTAGCTGAGGTAGCTTAACTTCTGCTATGAACTTTGTCCATACCTGGTCAAGTGTGAATGCTTGACCTTGCACTCCTGGTACTCCTATATCAATGGCCTTCATGTACCATTTGAGAGCATGAACTCTCAAGGTAGTCTGGAACTCAACCAATTTATTCGCATCCAAGGTCCCTCTGGATCTCCAAATTGCTTCACATAGGAACCAATGTTTCTCAACATCCTCATCTCCCTTACCCCAGAATTCTTGGTATCGAGCAATCGAACCTCCCGTGTTACCAGCCATTCTTGATATTACTTCTCCTACCAAGATAAAACCTAACAGTCTTGGTTTTGATCTACCAGGGGATCCCAATATCCTCCCAGTATTCGCGCTTCCCAGTTGTGACTGACTAACTGACTGTACTAGAACAAAAGTAGCATAAGAAGGTATTATAGAATTTACCACTTGTATAGAAGACACTTGGGGCATGGGTGATTTAAGGCTAGTGCCACTGGCTTCGGGGCAAGTTTCTTTGATCTGGGGGGTCTCATTCTCATCCTCTGGAGCAGTCTCTTCAGCCAGATTCCTGATCTATCCTGGCATCTGGGCTGAATCTTCTCTTTCTTCTTCAAGATCCATGTCGGCTTCCTTTTCCTGTGCTTCTACACCTTCTTTTTCTTTTCCACCCTCTTGGGGACTTCTTTCTCTCTGGAATTCTCTCTCACTTAATCTTTTACTGGACAATCTTTGTTGTCTTCTTATCTTTCACAACTCTTCCATCTATCCTTCCTCAACTTCTCCTGGTCTGACTTCTTTTCGCAACTTCTCATATTGTTTTACTTTTTTATTTATCTTACCGTGCCACCACTTCTCAACTATGGAGGATCTTTTCAAGGCTTGCTCATCTCTTGAGTCCATTTCTTGTTTCTCCCTCATTTTTCAAAGAACCCTCTCCCCTCTCTCAAGCCATGACTCCACCCCAAACTCACCCCACCCAAATCGAGGGTGTTTACACTGCCATATCAGTCAGGGACATAGTCAGCATCCCCTCCTCCATCAAGAAAAAATTAATCCACAGAGGAATTTCTCTAAACAGTCTTCCCCCTGTGTATTTCTTGAAATCCTCTTCTTCCCATGAAAAAGATTGATGATTCTTAGCTGAAAACTCAATAATGTATCCTTCTAATGTGGTATTGACCCAGAAATCGATCGCTTGTATTACTAGACGATCTAGTCGATGAAGTTATGCGATCTTTTCTGTATCCCAAATGTAGGTCTTCTTGAATCATTCTTGGAATTTCGTAGCTTCTTGGAACCTATCTAACCAATAGAAAAGTTCTTCTAGGAACTTAACCCAAAATATCTCGTATTGGTCGCTCGATATTTCTAAGTAAAAGACAACCTCACGTGTATCTTTCACAGTTTTTCCTCTCAACTTTGCTTCTTTCCATATGAAGGCATCACAATTTTTCTCCCACCACTGGTGAATATTGGATCTACCATACCCAACCATACCCAAAAATAACAGAAACAACCCAACCCTTTTACAATAATATGCATCTCATATATAGGTTGAGTGGGATCTTCTAGCTTTGTGCTCTGCATGCTTTCGTGTTCTTGTTCTGTTGTAACTTCTTTTGCCTTGCTGGCATTGTGTTGTCCCTTTTTGAAACTAATTTATGTTTCTTTACTTGCTCCATTTTCCAACTCTTTTGTAGCTTGTGCAACTCATGTTTGACAAAAATTGGGATTGTAGTCCTCCTTGCAACTTCAAACCAAAAACAAAGGGCCCAACATCTGTGACCTTATAATAAATGATCCAGATTGACTACAGAATTACAATATTTTACAAGGAAATTTTTCCTTCAGGTTATTCACCCTGGAACCCCCGCTGGTTCCCAGACCCCGCAAGGGGGGAAATCCCCCCCTGCAACCCCCCCATATGGAGGGTTTTACAGTATTCTAGGGTGTATAGTCTTCATGGAGTATAAACACGACTGCAAATAGAGACCTCTGAATCAGGAAGATAATCAGGCTGCACAACCAACACCAACTACTTGAGGACCTCTATTGATATTAGGTTCTTTTGTATTTTTCTATCATCAATTAAATGTAATGGGGTCCCCTTCACCCACATATATGAATGGAAGATGTTCTCCCCCTCCTCAGGATCCTATGGATCTTCTGGTTATATTGTTGTGGTCATGATGGTGGCAATGGTTTATACATCATTGATTTTTTAAGTCTAAGTCGAGGTTTGGCTCTTTATCTTTGATCTCAACCACCAATGAATGTTTCGAGATACATCCATTGGTGTTTTTCCAAGGTCTTTTGTGGAATTCGCACCACTTCCTAGTGTATCCATCTTTGTGATACTCTTTTTTTCCTATGACTTGGACTGGTTATCTTAAGGTTGGATATTCTGTGAGTTAGGGATACCTTTACCATACATCATTTGTTTCATATTTGTAGACCTCAACTCCCACTTATTTAGTTTCTTAAATGTATGCTCCATTTTGAAAACATATCGGTAAGTGGCTCCCAATGAAGAAATGTCCAGAAAATCCATTTCTTTTTGGATGTACCTATGTAGTGCCCAACAATATTTTAGAGCTAGATGTCGCTCGGAGTCTTTGATACCCAACTTGGTGCACAATGTATAGAAGGTATTTGTGAACTATGACACTATTTATTCCTCTCCTAATGCAATCTGGTCCATTTCATGTACCGGCCATCATAGTTTCCAACATTGTAATATTGTTCCTTAATGACATCCATAAACGAATCCCAAGTGCATTTGACCTCAAACATTTCAGACTCCTTTGTGGAATTTTTTTCACAGTAATTATCCCACCAATTTTTGACATGGGGGATAGCCTTAATGAGTGCAAAGGTGATCCTTTCCCTATCATAAAAATTGTGGAAAGTGAAATAAGCTTCTAGTAGATTTAACCACTTTTCCAAATCATCCTCATCTAGCTGACCTTCAAGCAAAGGAATATAAAATTTAACTTGTACCTTGAAAGGGGAGATTCCTCCAAAGTGGATTCTTGATGAAGACATGTCTTCTATAGTCGACAGTTGTCGAAGGATTTGGGAAAAAAATTCCATCATTTTGTCCCTCTGTCACATGAGGGCTTCCTCCAACAACATATGAATAAGATCTTTGTAATGTCCCTACCTACTGTTGTCACAATTTTCCTTACTGTTGTATCAATGTATGTGTATTTCTAGGCGATCAATTTTGTCAAACACGTAGGTTGTAGGTTCTATTCCATGGTTGGACACCCCAGTTTACTGTTATTATTATGTTTTATGATGGTTATTTGGATATGTTTTTGTGTAGTTTTTGTCTTAGGAGTTTTGAAAAACAATTTGCAATGTTTCCAAACACTGGACACAAGACAAATATAGTAGCATTCAAGTATACAAAAAATGATTCAATAAAAAACAATTAATATAGCCATTTTATTAGCTTGTTTAAAATTTAAAACTGGACTAGCACATCAAGAGGAAACTCAAAACAAATTCTTGAACAACAGTAGAATTGGATGGCACAAAGGCTAGAATAAGCAAGTATATGTTGTAGTTGTAATAATAACCAATCCTACACAACCTCAACTCAGCCCAGTTATGTAATAACTCTCCCAACCAGAGGAAAATGGCCACAATAACAATGAACTCATCCCACAAGAGGTATTTTTTCCTCTCACAGTTGATAAATTGCCCCCACACTCACAACTTGACCTCTACAGAGATAATTCACCTTCCTGAAGAGAAAAGGACCCAAGCTAAGTGTATCTCAACTTAGCCAACAAATAAATTGGCCTACAACAAGCAACTCATCCCATAAGAGATGTAACTCATCCCCAAGGTAAGGGAACTCAACCCAGCTACCAAATCTATGCCCCATCAAATGAAATCACCCACCAACAGTGAATAACTTGGGCCCCATTGCAAAGATTCGACCTAGTAACAAGGTAACTTGGTCCTCTTAAGAAACTAAGAATCCACAAGGTAGTTTGATCCTATAGAATGAGAACTCATCCTCCTCAAGAAAACTCGGCCCCATCACAATCAAAACTCAGACACAAACAAGAAAAATCCACCGCCAAAATGAAAAACTTTGTCACGATGAAGAACAATGAAAATAACTGAGTGATCTTCTCTCTACGACTAGCTAGGGTTGATGGTCTAACCATCGAAACCATTCTTCTTCTCTAGGGTTTTTGGTCCCAAAAGCCAAAAGCCACAAGATCTCCTCAAATTTTTTTTAGAAAATAACAATGCATAATGAGAGAGGGTGCCCTCATTCCCTTTTTATTTCCTCGTTCACACTTTTGCTGACCCTTTTACCCTTTTAATAAATTAAAGTGACTTTATAAGCTCAAAGTCACTTAAAACACCTTTTTCAATTAATTACTCAATGTCACTCTTAAAAAGGATTTCTTTCCCACTCCAATGACATTAAATAATTAATTGATTTTCTTTTCTTCCACTCACTATAGCCTACGAGAATCACTTAGGATATTACGTCAATATACTAGAGTAATTATTTGGAAGGGGACATTAGAGTCCTCTCTTCCCGAAATTATTTGTACTCAAGCAATTTCAAGTTAGGATGCTGCAAGATCTGGTCACCTTCCCATGTGGCATCCTCTACTAGTGAATCGCTCCATCTGATGAGGTACTCTTGGATCATATTGTTACACAATTTCCTCTCTCAAACCTCCAGGACCTCCTCAGGAACCAACACTAAACCCTCCTCATCTAATGGGGTTAAATCTTCTGAAGAAGTGACATGTTTGTTGATACTGAGAGGGGGGTGAATCAGTATCAAATACAATTTAAAACCTTTTTCAAATTATACTTAAACCATTCAACTATATCCAATGAGCAATGAAAAATAGTATAAGAGTTACACCAATACACCACGATACACCATGCACAATATATGAGAAATAATCAATAGTTGTTGTTCAAGGGAAGTAATGACTTGCAAAGGTAGCTAGAGCTTCCAAATGTAAAGAGAGGGATAAACCTTCAAGAGGAAGATACAATCCTCTAATATCAAGATAGATTTTAACTCTCCATCTTTGCCCCTTCCTTCCACCCAAGAATATTTGAGAGATAATAAAACTTTACATTAAATCATCACCATCAACCAATCATCACATAGAACCTGATAATGCTTCATGAGACTTCTTCAATTTCTGAAATTCTTCAATTCTTGGAGTACTTTGATCCTAAAGATAATATTAATCAATGTATTCTTTGAAACTCCTCCAATTTTCACTCCTTGAATCCTCCCCAAAAAGAGGTTATAGAAAGAAAGGTAGACTTTATTCAATTCTGGTCTATTCAGGAGAGTGAACTTGCACAGAATGCCCTGTGCTCAATAATTAACATCTGATTCTGAAACTCACATACAAGAAACTAAATTCCATTCTCTTTCCAATGAAATTTGTCCCACTTCATTTGGATTCTCGATGAAGACGTTATGACTGTTTTACCTAGAACACATGTTTATTGACTAGCTTCAGGACTGGTCACAAACCCTATCTTCCACAAAATGTATCTCCATAATTATAGAGAATAAATAGAAGAACGTTTTACCAGAGGTACCTTGATATGTTTTATCAATACCAGAGTGATTTCACCATCTGAATCATTCTAGAGAAACGTTTATAGCAAAAATGGTAAGATGACCTGAAAATAACATACCTTAGAACACATCACCAAAAGACTTCATCCTCCCTTGAAATTCGGCCTTCTTTTCTTCTTATTACCTCATAAATTAGACTTGTATCAAATGAATGTATAATGATGTTTATTTATACCATTTATGTCACTTCATTTTAAAATTAGGGTTGACCTGACACTTTCTTATTTTGTAATTCTTTTCTTTAATTATCTTCAGGGCCTACATGTACTTCCTTCTTCGATTCACTTTTTCATCTTCAAAAATTCATTTCTCCTCAACCATGAGGATCCACGTGACGTGCCACATACCACCAGAAACAACATGATGCATACTATCCATCCATGGGTGTTTTATCTTCGTGTGCATTTTCCTTCATGTCCAAATACCTTCATCAATCTTGCAGTCCAAAACCCATGACTAGGGTTGACATCAATGACAACAACCAATCTTCCAACAATCTCCCCCTTTGTCATTGATGGCAATACTCATGCTCTCCCTATCATCATGATTCCAATTTCTCTTCCCATTTTACATCAATGGAAAAGGGTATGGCTTCTCCCCCTGAGTTTAATGGCAAAAGGTAACCTTCTTCTTTGGGGCTGCTCCCCCTAAACATGTGGCACTCAATAATACTTCATCCTTATTTTTGGCCTTTGGGATTTTTTCTTCCTTGGAATCCTTTTGTGTGGCTTATGTCTTCTCTCTCTTCTTCATGTCTGGGATGTTTATGTTGTTCAATATTCTTGTTGCAGTTGCAACCAATCTTCCTGAGTTATTTTCTCTGATTTTACATTTTCGGGAGTCAAACATAAGAGTGTATCCTTGATCACACATTTTACTAACACTGAGTAGATT
>JZKD02S2439439.1:36018-55570 GCA_000966675.3 Picea glauca | reverse complement strand
AGATTTACCTCACCATTTCTATCTTGCACAGAGGGCCTTTTTCCATTTCCCTATGCAAACTTGTCATCCCTTTTTGATGAATCCAGAGCCAAAATTATACATTTTTCCACATATACGCTCCCTATCCGCTATGCAAGATGCGTATACGCTGGTTGCTCCACTACAGCCTGCATACATCAGGATTTGTGCCAGAAAATACAAAAATGAGGTCATGTTTCCATGTCACGACAGAAGATCTCTGATCCTTGGCCTTCCACATACTGAAAACATCCTGACTCGACCCTTCCGTTGCATTCTGAAGGCTATAAAATCACAATTTCTAGCTATTGAAAAGGAGGAGAAAGCATTCAAATTTGAGATCAAAGTTACTTTGGAGAAATTACTTCATATTGAGTCTACATCCCTTTGTCCCTCAAGTCTAAACACAATGTTCAGCCCCCAAGCTCTTTCCCTATTGTTGAGAGAACCTCATTGACTCTCTCTTATGATCTTTCCTTTGGTGGAGGATTGAAGTGGTGGAGGCCCAGTTGGAAGGAAATCGATTTCTTGGTTTCGAACCATACCGACACAGAAGTCTGTAATGTTGTCACTTCTGCTGATCAATTATTAATAGAAATACTCGTTTCCCATCCTATTGGTATATTGCAAATGTGTGATTATTATCCATGGGCATGTTTGTAATGTTTATTGATAGTTTATACAATCTAATGTGCTAACCCCTTTATATCATCACTATATACTTGCTCTACTTGTTTGTTAAGAAATTATTCCAGGTATAAAGCATTGGGTCGAAGTGCTCAACGGTGGAACATCATCAAATGTTGGATTGAGGTAGGCCTCTTCCTTATCTTGCACATTAGTTTATATAGCATATGTTGGAATTGAGTTGATTTCTGTAGTCATACCTATCTGTTGTGGTTTACCCTTGGCCATAGAGAGTTTTTCCCTTGTAACAGAAATGGAAAATCCATTAAGGATAGATCTTCCTTCTAAGGGTTGAAGTACTTTTTCTTCCTGCATTGCTCTTTCTCCTTTGTGTTTCTTGTCGTATCACTGCTTGACAGATTTTTTTCACTCTGGTTCTGAGTTTTCAACCTTCTTGCCTTTGCTTGGCCTTGTTTTAAAGCATATACGCTCCTTTTTCCCAGACAGTCACGTATACCCACTTGTTGTCTCACTGTAGGATGCGTATATATGCCATGTTCTCCTAAACAGTCGTGTATACCACATCCCTTTACTTGTTTTATTGGTTCAATGATTGTTGGGTGAGTTTTGAGGATTGTTGAGCCTTCTTAGGCTTCTGTAGTGCCTATTGAGTTTCTCTAGGTTGACAGGAAACCTGTTGGGAGTTGAATTTTTTGTCATAGTCTTTCTCTTTGTTTTTCATCCTTGTTGTCCTTGAACCCAGGGCTGTTTTCTTGGTTGCTTGGTATTCTACTTGAATTATTTCATTTATACACGGTAGAATTTATATATCAGGTTTCTTTACAGTCCATGCATTTTCTCTTTAATATATTGAAAATACAAAAACAAATAGGCATTTTTTATTGGTTAACATTTTTGCCTTTGAGCCTTTATCATTAGCTTAGTTCATTTAGTGAAAAATTGCATTTTACTTCTGAATTGCAGAGTTGAAATTGAAAATTGCACTGCTTTTATTCGCATATCATTCATTGAAAAGTTAAAGATAGAATTTGCATTATATTCATATTCATTTTCTTGCAGAGTCATAATATCATGAGTTTCGCTTCCATACCCTTTTGAGTAACCACATCCAATAAAATTTATGCTTTAAACTAAAATTGATTAGTCACAATTTTATTTTTTAGGGTGCACAAACTAGTCTAGGATTTAGTTCCTTGAAATAGGATTTTGTTAGTAAACTTCTCCAATGCAATTAAATCAACATATGTTTCTGAGACAGGGAGTTGAGAAGTCCATTGTATAATTGGTAATATCAGGAGGTTGTGATCACACTGGAGTCAATCATGAGGTCATGCAAAGTTAATTGAAGGGATAACCCCTGGATACTCACCTAGCGTCAGAGATACACAGTGCCCATACCTCTGTGAGAGGCAATGCTTTCAAGGTTTCAGGATATACAGTGCCCATACCTTTGGAGATATTTCTTTGTATTTGGGGATATTGCTAGTACCCATACCTCTGTGAGAGGCGGTGCTTTCAAGGTTTCGGGCTTTGCTACCCTACCCATACGGTGATCCGGACTTATGACTGCTCGCCTGTGCATCGGTTATACAGTGGTTTATTAGTTTCTTGACTTAGGTATCTCATAGGTTACTTGTAGGGGTTATTCTACTTGTACCCTGGGTCAGATAGGGGTCAGATAGCACACATCCTTTATGGAGGATTACCTCTCTGGGGGGATCTGACCGACTAGTTGTTAAGCCCACGAGGGCCCCTATAACTAATTCTATTACCTCCAAACTTTAGCAGGGAGTCTCAGGTCCCTCTTGGATGAGACATACCTTCTTTAGTGAGGGAGGCCACTCGGCCACTTTAGCCCATTTGCATGCATATTGGTCATTTGACTTTTTGGTATGCTCTTTGACTACTAGTTGGCCTTAGGATATATTTCTATTTTGTAGAGTCATAAGTCATCATGGAGTTGGACCAGCTTCCTCGTCGATCCTTTCGATTGTTACAGTTACCACCAATTTTCGAGTTTTTTCCTTCTAAAAGGCATAGATTTATCAGGTGTGGTACACACACATCCACCTTTAAGACTTGTGGTTCCACAAGGATGAGTACTGAGTCTAGTCTTCATAATACTGGGAGTTCTTTGACACCCATACCCACTATAATTAATGGCACCCCTTCGACTCTTGCAGCCTCTACAGTTGCAGGGATGGAGGCTTATATTGGTACTATGGCTTAGCCTGTAGTTAATGCTTCATAAATTGCCTCAAACCCTTTTGGGGGTTTTGGCCACTCACTGAGTTACAATGTTCATTCCATCCCTATGGCTTCTAGTCCATTTTCTTATGGTATGCCTAACTTCAAATCACATTTTTCGACTGCCATCCCAGCTGTTGGCCCTAATGCTAGCTTTGGACTTGGGGGCACTACACCTCCTTACACTCTTTTCCTCATTTGGTGGTTCTCGTATTCCCCAAACGAATCCTAATGTAGGAAGTGCTCATTTTCATAACCCCATATCTAATCCTTCTATGGCTGGATGGAACAACCCATCTGGCGAACAAGTTTTGCCCTACATCCCTACCCCCTCGATGTCGATTCTGACCAATACTTTTGGTATGATGAATCCACTTCAATCCTCTAGATTCCCATCTGGAGGAGGTCAGACTTACACTTTGGGCAACCTCCAACCCGAATCCAATCTGGTTGTGGGCAGTTTTCACAACCCCCAATTCAGATCTAATCTGGCCAAGGGCAATTTTCATAATCCTTATCAGAACATTCCTATTGGAATGATTCCCAACCCATCCTATACGAATCATCCCGGAGGAGGGCCTTATAATTTTGGACAGGACTTTGGTACTTACCCAAACCCTGGATGGAATGCAGTTCCCAACACATAATCTTTCGTGGGAGGATGGGGCCAAATGCCACAAACCCATCTCCCTTTTTTGGCCACACTCAATCTGTCAGACTTGGCTAAGTTAATGAAAAACCCAGTACTTCATGATCCCTCATGGCCCCCCGTCCCCACCAAAATTCCTTCAGAAATTCCAAAGTTTACAGGTAAGAATGGAGAGGACCCTGGTGAACACGTTACTACCTTTCACCTTTGGTGCTCATCGAATTCCCTGAACCGTGATTCCATTAGATTACGACTGTTTCAATGAACTCTCATTGGAGTTGCTTCGCAATGGTATATTGAACTACCCAAGGGAACATATGGGTCATTTAATCAGTTGGTAGTAGACTTTCTCAACCACTTTCAGTTGCCCATTTGTTATGATGTTGGCCTCAAACTTTTGTCGACTTTACACCAAGACACTGCCACTCATATCTCAGATCATATCCAGGAGTGGCGTAGATGGAGGCAGTTGATTAAGACCCCCATACCCCCAGGATTTCTTCTAGAATGGTTTCTAAAGTCTTTTCACCCTCCTATATCGAAGAACATTGCTACTTCCAGGGTCTCCAATGAGGAAGAATATATATTTAGAGACCAACAATTAGATTTAATATATGCTCAGTCTGGGATGTTATATCACCTCCTTCCAGAAGCACCACGACCAAATTATTATCCTAGGAAAAAACTTGGACCTCATGCCAATGACATTGTAGGGTCCACCAATGTAAAGCCTACAGACTCGACAACAAAGTCTGTTGGAGGGTCAGCTTCATCAGGATCCCCCAAACCCACCTTGTCAGCAGATGTACATTCTGTACAATCGTCGAAAAACCAAAACGGTGACCAACAGCCATATGGGAATAAAAGGAAAGGTCGAAACAACCATAAGGGTGGGAAAAATGGTAACAAACCCAAGGAAAAATATAATAATAGGAAGCAAAATGAGAACGCTGGAAGGGGAAAGAAAGAGAAACATAAGGTGAAGTTTCCTTGTAAACATTGTACCGATGACCACCTTACACATTTATTCCCCAAATTCGTGGAGGCTGCGAGAATTTTAAACCTACCACCCGCTGTGTTGATGAATCCATTCCCACATAATCAACACTTAGCCTTGAGCTCTTTGAATGCCGAAAATGCACCAGGTGGAGGTCAAAACCCACCGTCGCAAGATGGTGACCGTGTTTGTATCAATATGGTCGATTTAAAAATCGATGTAGCCACTCGTTCTTGAGATTATAGCTCTTCAAAATCTAGTACTGACCTAGAATATCCTCCTCCCCCTCTGGAGATGAACCTACAGATTGAGAAACCAAAGCCACCACCCCGTATTCTGAAAGGAGTACTCAAGCGCTCTACTCGCAACCCTAATGCTAGAGCCGCCCATAACTACTTTATCATTGAGGATCTGGGCCAAACACCTTGTGTGATTTTGGCTTTGGAGGTACTCCAGACGTGTCCATCACAAAGGAATGCCTTGCTCTCTACCTTAGGATCTCTAGATCCTAGTGGCTCGAAACTCATCAAGTTTGATGTCATGGATGTGAAGCCCGTTGACCCTACCATGTGGATTTCCAAATCCACATGGAGTATTCCAAGTATACTATCAAATGAGTAGTCATTGATGAAGGTGTTGCCACCTGTTTGATGTCCTTGGTCTATTGGAAATCTATCAGTTCTCCAACCCTTTCCAAGCTGTCGAACATGTTGACTGCATTTGATGGTCATTCCTTCTGCCCTCATGGTATTCTCCCTACCTTTCCAATCCAGTTAGATGGGAAGATGATAGAGGTGGAAGTAGAGGTAGTTGATGCACCTCTCAATTATAATATGTTACTAGGTCACAATTGGACCTATCCTATGGTCGTTGTCATATCGTCCATTTTCTGTATACTTTGTTTTCCTCATCAAGGGGAGATCATGACTATCGACCAGTTATCCTTTGTGTACCCTAGTCCTAATGCATCTATTGGACCGTTAATCCCTATGATAGACAATTATCAGCCAACAACTGAGAATATCGGTGTTAGAATGTATTCTTCCCTCATGGGTACCTTCGACTTCTCGGCACCGATTAACCAAGTTTACGCCATGTCCAGTAAGCCTGCTTCAAATGAGAGGTCCATACCTTTCTTAACTTCCTATTTTAGTGATCCATGGACCCTACCTTCTCCGACTTCATCGGGTGAAGGAAACTTGCACACTGGCATGGCTATGCCACTATAGATAGTGGAGATTGTGTGTCAAGTTGTTCTATACTCTTCTACCGATCGTGAGCCTGTTACCTCGTCGATGGATGAGGAGGATCCTATTCTCGGGCCTGTATGGGCCACCTCATCGTTCTGCTTGCATGATTGCCTAGATGATACTTTTCCTTCGGATGAAGCCATCCTCGAAGCCATGAATGGTTCCAAGAGACCTTGGGATGATATGCATCATCGATCTTATTTTCTCCCAAGTCTCAAAAGAATCGAGCAAGATGATTTTTGATCTACCTTGAGTGAGATAGTCATTCACACCGTAGTTCCACTTTATACGCATGGAATTTATGCTGAGGGAAATATGGTGAGTATTTCTCCTACCATCTCGATCGATATCTCTCGTACCCCTGGCAAGATTGAGAATGTAAATACAGGTTTCGATTGTTTTCCAGAAGAAATTATGATCTACACCAAACTCTTCAAAGAATTTTGAGATGTATTCGCTTGGTCATACGAAGAGATGCTAGGGATCGACCCCCGTATTGTCAAACATGAGATTAAGACTTATCTAAATGCTAAACATGTTCGAAAATGTCTTAGAGCTGTAAATCCTAGGAAGGCCCCTGTTATTAAGGAAAAGGTGGAGAAGTTACTTAATGTTGGCTTCATCTACCCGGTTCCCTTGACCAAATGGGTATCCAACCCTGCTACTATGAATAAAAAGCAAGGAACCATCCATGTGTGTATGGACTTTCACGACCTGAACAAGGCATGTCCTAAAGATAACTTCCCCATGCCTTTAATTGATCAAATTCTCAATGAGTGTGCGGGAAGCCAGATATTTTCTTTTATGGACGGATTTTCGAGATATAACCAAATCCATATCAAACCTGAGGACCAACACAAGATGGAATTTATATGTCCTTGGGGTACTTTTGCATACTGGAAAATGTCGTTCAGCCTTAAAAACGTCAGAGCAACCTTTCAACGTGATATGACTTTCACTTTTCATGATCTCAAGAACATAGTCGAAGCCTACCTTGATGATCTTACTGCTCAATATCGCAAGAGAGTGGATCATGTTATACACCTTCGGCTAGTTTTTGAAAGATGTTGTTACTATAGAATCCGGTTAAACCCTCATAAATGCATCTTCTGCATTAAGTCTGGTCATCTCTTAGGATTTTTAGTTTCCAAGACTGGGATCATGGTAGATGCTCTTAAGGTTGATGCAATATTTCAGTTGCCTCCCCCATGCACAATTATACAACTTCAAGGTTTACAGGGGAAAGATAACTTTCTACGTCATTTCATAGTGAACTATGCCAATATCACTAAGGGTTTCATGCATCTCTTGAAGAAAGACACTCCTTTTATCTAGGATGAGTGAGCCTAGGAGTCTTTCGACGCTTTGAAGAAAGCCTTGGTATTGGCCCCTCTACTAAAATCCCATGATTACAATAGAGATTACTTGTTGTATATTTTTGTATATGCTGAGACGATTGGTATGGTTCTAGTTTAGGAGGATGATGAGCTCCATGAGCACGTCATCTACTATCTTTGTTGAAATCTAGTTGGCCCTGAGCTTAATTACTCTCATGTTGAAAAGCTAGCTTTGGCTGCCATTCATGCAGTCCAACATTTACGTCACTATATATTGCTTTGCAAAACTATTGTGGTTGTTGATGTCAATCCTTTTCAGTATGTCCTCACCAAGTGTATCATAGGCGGGAAATACAATAAATGGATTGTCATCCTACAATAATTTGATCTCTCCTTTGCTTCCGCCAAGTCCAAAAAATCACTAATTTTTGTGAAGTTAATATCCAATTTTCCATGATTAGACAAAGATGTTATCCATGTTAATTCGTTTGCAGACGAACACATTTTCCTTGTCTCGTCATCCGACATCTGGTATGGAGGCATTGTTTTATATATTCAAACCTTGAAGTTCACTCAGCATCTCTCATGAGATGATCGACGACATGTTAGTTATCAAGCCAAAAATTATACCATCGTCGGCGACACTTTATATCACCGAGGAATAAATAATATCTTGCATCGTTTCTTAACTCATGAGGAAGCTGAGTCAGTCCTAAACGATTGCCACAAAGGGGCTTGTGGTGGTCACCTATCTAGTCTTGCGATAGCCCAAAAAATCATGTGAGTCTCTTATTTCTTTCCCACTATCTTTAAATATTGTATCAAAGCAGTTAATAAGTGTCACCCCTACCAGGTGTTGACTCGGAAAATGCACTCGCATCCAGCCCCTCTTCACCCAGTCATTACCGTCAGTCCCTTCACCAAGTGGGGGGTATATTTCGTCGATTGCAACCCAACTTCAACTGGGGGGCACCAACATATTATTGTGGCCATTGACTACTTCACTAAGTGGGTCAAGGCCATGCCTACTGTAGAATCCAATGGGAAGACTGCAACCTTCTTCATGTTCAACCAAATTATCACTCAGTTCGGTATCCCGAGTGAGATTGTCACTGATCATGGCAGTCACTTTCAGAATGAAATGATGGTAGAACTAGCATCTAAGTTGGGGTTTAGACACGGTCATTCATCCCCTTATTACCCCCAGGAAAATGGACAAGTAGAGGCTATCAACAAGTCTCTCAAGACCATTTTGCAAAAAAATGTCAATCGGAGTAACTCAAATTGGCACATCATGCTATATCCTGTGCTTTGGGCATACTGAACCTCGGTTAAGACTACCACTGGTTTTTCCCCTTTTCAGTTAGTGCACGGTGAGGAGTCGATCCTTCCCATTGAATTTGAAATCCCTTCTCTGAAGTTGAAAGTCGAGCTCCTACCTAACACTTCGAATTTAGAGCGACGCCTTGTGCACCTAGAGAGTCTTGACGAGCAGCGTCGAGATGCCTTTACGGCTACCGAGGCAAACAAGAAACATGCTAAGGTTTAGTACAACAAGTCTGTCTATCCCTAGTTGTATGGTGAGGGTTCCTTGGTCCTCTTGTATGATCAAGCCAAAGAACCGCTAGGGGCAGGCAAGTTTAAACCCATGTGGCACGGTCCTTACATCGTGTGACGGGTCCTAGAAAAAGGAGCCTATGAGTTGGAAGATTATGAAGGGAATAATTTGGTCGAGCCCATAAATGGGCTCTACTTGAAAAGGTACTACGCTTGAGCCCTAGGCTTGGGTGGAACTCTTTGTATACTAATGTAAATTTGGTGTATATACATCTATTTTTTCCTTTTCTTTTATCTTTAGCTTGCTTATCGCATTTTCCCCTTTGTTGCTAGATGTCAATAGAGTCTTCGTTCTACCTAGGATTTGCAGATGGAGCCAGTCGTCATACACGGAACTTGGCTTCCACCACTTGGGTGGTTTACTCACCCAAGGGTCTGCTGGTATCTTCAGGTGGTGCATGCCTAGGGCCATCCATGAATAATGTGGCCGAATATAGCATCGTCATAGAAATTTTGCGCGATGTTATCTCACATGGTATTCACTTTTTAGAAGTTTGGCCGGATTCCCAATTAGTAGTATGTCAGTTGAATGGCTATTACCGCGTGCGTGATCCTACTTTACTCCATCGATTCCTACGGGTCCGTCTTTTAGAATGACAATTTTGATTTTATTACATATTATCACATTCCTCAGAGTTCTAATCATGTATCTGATGCCTACGCTAACTATGTTTTAGATTGGCATTTGTCACATTAATAAATAAAAGAAAACCATTAACTCAATGTACACATTGTAAGATATAAGTAAAGTCGAAGATCCCTTTTTATATATTTCAAAAATATGGTGTTTATATTGCAAAAATTGGGGCTCAAACCCTCAAAATACATATACAGTTGATATACATATCCCAAGACATCTACGCCCATGGAACCAGATGTGCATCATGATAGAAAACCACAGCATTTTTGAGATGTCGAAAGAGTCGTGTCCATGCTCTAGGTACACCAACCACCTATCAGTGCATGGCTTCAGGTAAATCCTCTACCTGAACCATAGGAATCCTTTGTGTCAAATGAGACAAGCTACCCTGCACATTCTATAGGACCCTCTCCGCTTATCCTCCCGTTGTCTCATATCCCCAGTTCCTCTATCTATGTCAAAGGAATCCCTCTGGACATCGTGGACACACGTTTGCAATTACACATATATCTAGTTAATATTCAAACACCATTCAAAAATATTTTTGTTCCTTAAATACAAAAAAAAAGAAAAATGAAATATGTAAAAACGTTTTACCTACGGCGCCATAGGCGTCCCCTGGTGGAAGCGGCATATCTGGGTCTCCTCTGAAATTGATCCACGCATAGGGATAGTCATCCAGAGCAATGATTTGTCTCTGCCACCAAAAGAAAAAATCATCATTGTAGGGTGTTGACACCCTACCTCCCCCCTGTTGTCTCATGACTTTGATCCACTGCACCATAGCTAGATCACATGGTCCCCTAGGAATGATCTCCACTCTAGGTCCTAGACCTGGAACCCACTTGAAAAAGAAGTTGTAAAGAATAAAGGAAAACTCGAAGTTTCGCTTCCCCCCCTATTTGCACTATGTCAACTAACCTTTCATATTGGTCAGTAGTGAGGTACACCAATCATAGACAGTGGGTCTTGCACACTCCACTGCATAAAACATAAGTGGTCTCGATGCTTGATGTAATGAGGATGAACCTATGATCCTGGTAAGCACAAGCACAATGATATTCAAACTTAGGTTACTGATTTCTCGGACTTGACTTCCCACCATGAGAGTCCCTGCTACACAGTGGGCTTCAATATACTCCTCGATCTTCATCCCACTCCCTGCTCCACATGACTTGAGTTTCAAAAACTCTCCTCGGTGTGATAGACCAGTCAAGAAGTAGATGTCCTCTACTTTGATCCTTTAAGGTTGTCCATCAAGAATAAATCTCTTGCTATCAGGATCCCAATAACCCACCAACATTTCCAACAACCTCACTTGGGCCCTCATTCTTTTGAGAGCCCAAATCGTGTACAAACCACGTATTTTTAAAGATTCTTGAGCCACCGGATCCTAATCCATAGCTGTATCTACCTCCTCATGCTCTCGCTCTCTCCATTCCAAGACCATCCTGCAAAAAAGAAATCAATTTTTGAGTTAAGAACCCCTTTTTTTGCCAATTGTGTACATATACGTGGTTTACTTGCCCACAATCACGTGTAGGGCTCAATACACGCTCCCTGTGGTTAAAACAAGGGTGTATACCTAGTCGTACATGCGACCTACATAAGGAAACCCGCGTATACCGAAAATCCTAATTTACACCCTCAAAAACTAAAAAATGGAAACCTAATTCAAAAATGTAATCCCCTGCATTTGAAGAGGATGAGATGAAGAGTTAACTGATCTATACGGTTCATGATTTCATTGCCCAATGCTCTCGCAATCGTCGTTTGAATCCTGGAGGTATTTTTGGTCCAAATTACACTATTTGGGTAAAAATCAAAATGATACTGTAATTTTTTATTTTATTACTATTTATAAATTATTTTTACCCACTTTATATAGTTTCATGTTATTTTTTAACCTAATGGACTAATTCAAGAATGGTTTTAAGTTGGTTTTGTAGTTTTGACTCAGTTTTCTTCCGAATTTCAATGTCATGGTTGGTCGTTTGTCTCCTCAGGCAGGTATTTTCATAACCTAGCATATAAGATAGGTATTTATTCCATCGTGCATTTTGCATTATCCTCCGACTACCTCTTTTTACACCTTAGGTATGAACCCATTTATTGTAACACATGACCCTCCATCTGCTATAAATAGCATCATTAATAAATGGTAGAGACTTACCAAACATGGGTACCCTAGTTAGATCCTTTTTGTCATTTGGTGTCCATGCTGAGTTTTTCCTTGGGACCGGGAGTCCATTATAATTCGATACATGACTTTATGATGAACCTCATTTCTCATCCATACACATGCGGCCTTATTACACATGAACTCCCAAAAATTAGTCTTAATTAAGCTCTTTTATGACTCGTCTAAAAAACTGAAAATATTGTTGAGTGATTTTTCCCTTTCACACTTGATAAAATTGGATTTGAAAGGTCATGCGTCTTATTTAATCTCTTTTTCGACTCGTTATCAAAAATTGAAAAGATTGTCAAGTGAACTTGTCTTTTTCACACTTGTAAATTGGATCTGCAAAGACGTCTATTTGGCACAAGTTTACCCCTTTTTCACACCAAGTAGACTAAAAGACATAAAAAAGGACATTTTTTGGCGTTAAGTTGTGATTGCATCTCATTCCCTCGCTTTCAATATTGAGCCTTTAGTCGGTTCTCGCTTTGCGTTATAAACTGTTTCCTAAGCAGTTTTTGCATCCTCAACCAAGCAAAGCCTTGTTTATATCCTTCGCAATTTGACACCCTATACCCTGGAGGGAACATCACGCTAAGTGTCCATCTCCCACATTGAGCATAGGTACGTTGCATTGTTGGAACTAGTTTTTCTTACTTGTGACACTCATTCCCTCCTCTATATCATATCATTCATTTGTTATGAAAAAAAAAAATAAGACGGGTGGGAAGGGAGTACTATATTGTAATTGGTAGTAGTCGTGTCACCTTTGAACAGATCACAAATTTATTGAGTCCTTGCGTCATCATAATTTTGGGTTTAGCATGGCCTTAGGAAGCTGATCTAGTTACAGAGTCTTCTCTACCGACTGGTTACTCTTCCGGTACCTATAGAGAACATTATTGATGCCCCCTGCATCTAATAGTCACATCATTGAGTCTATGCTGCCAGAGTCCACCATATTTCTCATGCTCTTGTTCAAAGGAATTATATCAACCTATGTCGGTCAATCCTCAGAAATATTGACTTTGCATGTCGATCGTACCCTCAATTTGTCTCAGAATCACATGATACTATGGTCTTATCATGCACCCTGGCCCTACTTTCATCATTGGTAGGTCACCTTGAACCCAACAATCGACACTTCATCATTGGTCATTGACTGGGTGGTTTCTCTTGTGTTCAACGGCAAGACATCTATTCACACTTTGGGATTTGTGCAGTGTCTTGGTTTCCATTAGCGTTATTGGTGGTTTCCTCGCCTTTGTCAGTATTTTTCATCATTGGCAGCTATTCAGAGGGTATTTTTCATGTACTTATTGCATTTGGCACACGTAAAATATGCACAGGGTCACACGTAAAAGATGCACAGGGTCATTGGTTTGTGAACATGTTCTTCGTCTAATCTCCACCAAATCATGAAGCTCCATCTTTGTTCCTCATGCTGACTGATGAGAGATGCTTTAATGCTCTCCTTTCAGCGGGTCTCTTTCCATCAACTTTAGCTCATTTATTTTGGATATGGGACCTAGACTTTCATGAGTGCCTTGAGGCTTTCTGTCATTAGTGGTAGGCTCTCTCGCCATTGACAGATGCGAATACATCAATGTCTCCTGATCAATGGATTTCTCAAGTGTTCGACACCGACTCCTTTATTCGCACTTGTATAAATGTACTCGGTGCCTTGATACATACTTTCATTATTGGTAGGTTGTCTCGCATTTGTTAACGATATACCTCAATGATCGGTAGTCAAACAATGTCTCATCATGTTTGACCTCAACTCCTTTTTTCACATGATGTATACTTTCACCTTGGCGGATTGTGTAGAAGACTTGAAGACATCACTATGTGGTTGCAGCTTTCCTAAGTTGTTGTTTCCTTTTCATGGGACCAACACCTATTTGACTTCAATGATCATGGGCTATCAGTTTGTACTCCATGGTATATAGATATCTTTAGAATGATTTTGAGATTGGTTTCATCGGGCCTTGTTCGTGACTACGACAGTTGTTGGCATGCAACCGCATTTGTATTTGCCTATTAATGGCCATGAACTCTTATTTGGTATATTTTCCACATGGATCTGCATTGTATTCTTGGCAGCCATGTATGCAAAGTGAGTGCATAATGTAATAAGAAATTGAGTTCGTCCAGCTAGTTCTCTACCACTCCACTTCTGGGTTATTTATAATGTATTTTGGCCATTGTAGATACTCCTTTGATCTCACACATTAGGGGGAATTTGTTATAGAAAGATTTGCCTCACCATTGCTATCTTTCACAGAGGGCCTTTTCCCATTTCCCTATGCAGACTTGTCATCCCTTTTTGATGAATCCAGAGCCAAAATTATACATTTTCCACATATACGCTCCCTATCAGCTATGCAAGATGTGTATACGTTGGCTGCTCCACTACAACTCGCATACATCAGGATTTTTTCTAGAAAATACAAAAATGAGGTCGGGTTTCCATGCCATGACAAGAAGATCTCTAATCCTTGGCCTTCCACATACTGGAAACATTTCGAATTGGCCCTACAATTGCATTCTGAAGGCTATAAAAGCACAATTTCGAACTATGGAAAAGGAGGAGAAAGCATTCAACTTTGAGAGCAAAGTTACTCTGGAGAAATTACTTCATATTGAGTCTGCATCCCTTTGTCCCTCAAGTCTGAACATAGTGTTCAGCCCCCAAGCTCTTTCCGTATTATTGAGAGAACCTCATTGACTCTCTCTTATGATCTTGCCTTTGGTGGAGGATTGAAGTGGTGGAGGACCAGTTGGAAGGAACTTGGTTTCTTGGTTTCGAACCATGCCGACACGGAATTCTGTAATGGTGTCACTTCTACTAATCAATTATTAATATAAATACTCATTTCTCATCCTATTGGTATATTTCAAATGTATGATTATTATCCATGGGCATGTTTGTAATGTTTATTGATGGATTATGCTATCTAATGTGCTAACCCCTTTATATCACCACTATATACTTGCTCTGCTCGTTTGTTAAGAACTTATTGCAGGTATAAAGCATTGGGTCGAAGTGCTCAATGGTGGAACATCATCAAACGTTGGATCGAGGTAGGCCTCTTTCTTACCTTGCACATTAGTTCATATTGCATATGTTGGAATTGAGTTGATTTAGGCAGACATACTTGTTTGTTTTCGTTTACCCTTGACCAAAGAGATTTTTTCCCTTGTAAAATCCCCTTTCTTCGTGAGATATTTGATTTGTGCACCCAACTGTTATAACCCATTTACAAATCACCGATAATAGATGCATATCCCAAAAATTCCATGTAATTGTGTAAGGTTTGTTGGTCGGTGGCCAATCCAATATGGCCTAGATCTTCTCCCTATGTACCTGTACTCCCTGGGAACTGACCACATGACCCAAGTATAGGATATCTGTTATTTATAACTCACAATTTGGCTCCTTTGAATACAAATACTATTCCTCCATGATGCTCAAAATCTCATCAAGATGCTCCAAGTGTTCCTCCCATGTCCTATTGTATATAAGAATATCATCAAATAATACCAACAAGAAATTCATCAGCTACTTGTTGAATATGGGGTTCATGCAAGATTGAAATGCAGTTGATGCATTAGTGAGCCCAAATGGCATGACCAAAAAATAATAATGCCCATAATGGCACCTGGAATCAGTCTTGGGAATATCCTGCTCTCTCACTCTGATATGATGATACCCTGATCAAATATCAATCTTCGAAAAATAAACGGCCCCATGGAACTCATCCAATAAATCATCGATCTTGGGGATGGGGTACCTATTTTTTATGGTCTTTTTATTCAAGGATATATAGTTTATGCACATCCTCATGGTGCCATCATCTTCTTCACCAACACTATGAAAGAAGCATTTGTACTAGAGCTAGGTCGGATGTGTCCCATTTCCAATAGTTCCTTAATAGCCTTCTCAATTTCATCCTTAAATTTCTTTGGATGCTTGTAGGGAGTAATGATCACAAGTTTTTCTCCCTCCTCCAACTCAACAGTGTGCTCAAATCCCCTATTAGGCGATCTCCCTGGAGTTATATTCCAAAAAACTTGATCATGTTTTCTCAACAATGTCTGGATTTCTATATGACATTGTTGGTTGATGCCTGAAGGTTTCTGAGTAGTGATCAAAAACTTTACTGCACAAGATATATCTACATACCTAAATATACCCTCCATCCACTTAGATGAGACAATCCTAGGAGCACCATTAGACATGCCTCTAAAAACCACCTTCTTGTCATCTATTGTCCTGAATTATAGCTCCATGGTTTGGTATTCAACTGAGTGTTTCCCAAAGGAAACAAACCATTGGACACCCAATATGATATTATTCTTTGATAACTAAACTACATAGAAATCATCAATCGCAGTGTAGTTTCTGAATTCTACGAATAACTGCAGAATATTTTGTGTGCATGTAATATTGCGCCCACCAACTACCACTACATCAAACCCCTCAAAGTTAACTGTAGGAATGCCTCTCTTAGCCACCAATGTTGAGTCATTGAAGTTTTGGGTTTCCCCACCATCAATTGGTACTATGACACGTTGCCCCTGTACCACCCCATGGACCCTAAAGGTGTGAAATCTAGGGATACTTGATAAAGTGGTGATATACCCACTCTTGTCCTCCTCTTGTGGTTTCTCATCAACTGGACTATCATGCTCATTGTCTTGAGCCTACCCTGCCTCCTCCTCTTCATCACTGTCTGAAAGTACCTCTATATAGTGTAACTTACCTTTTCCCATACACCAATGTCAAGTTTCCCAAGGGTCTTTACAACTAAAGAAAAGCTTCTTTCTTCTCAACATATTATGAGTCACCTCATCCAACTTCTCCTTTCCAGTTCACTCCTTCAGAAGGGTTTCTTATATATTTTTTTTGTGGGGAATGAAAGTTTTGGAGAAATATTTTTTCTTTGGGACCGCATCCTCCACCTTCTATGTCCTGATGATGGCATCCTATAGAGTCTTGGTTTTGAAGGATTTCACCCAACCATGTAGTGGCTCAGATAAGCCTTCTGTGAACAACATAACTAACCTCTACTCAAATATATCTATCACCGTAACTACAAGCCTCTAGAACTCTGTAATATAGGAATATGGTGTCCCAACCTGTTTGAGTTGTGCCAACTCTCTGATATGCAACTCTGGGTCCTTTTTTCAAACCTCTCCATCAACTTTGGTATGAATTCTAGATAGAAGGTAATGTTAGCATGTCCCAAAGTGATCGATCTATGGTACCACCACTCATGGGCCTCTCCATCTAAATGAAAAGTAGAAAATTTAATTGTTTCTTCCTCCATGATAGTGTTGAGTTGGAAGTATGTGTCCAAATTCTATACCCATGCTCTAGCTATGCACTTGTTGGAACCATAAAAGGAAGGAATTGATAACTTTCCAACCTTTTACATGATATCAATGTTTTGTTGACCCCTATTGAAATCTTGGGGTCTATTCATGTACTTGATAGTACAGTACTATTGTAGTGACATGGCTTCTTGAAAATCCTCACCAAGAGCTTGATACTCCCTCCAGTAATCACTAAAATCTTCACCTTGTCCTTGTTTCTCTTGATTTCCTATTCTCTGCTCCAAGAACTGAGGAAAAAGTAGTCTAGGAGTCACTCTATTGGTGGTCCTATTGTTATTTTGTATGGGAATATTATTTTTGTTTCCTTCTGCATGATTCCCATTGTTCCCATTGGAACCCCCTGCACCATTGATACCCCCATGAATTTGATTTGATTGGGTGTTGGTAAGTAACTGTGTCATGAGTTGTACCAATTGTTACTTCCCCCTAGCTAAATCATTTAGGATATGCATGGCACTATCCTCAGGTATCTCATTTGTGTCCCCCATGTCTCTTTCTTCCTCTGCTTCTGTATTTTCCTCTTCTTTTGAACCTGAGTGAAATAAGTTTTTTGACCTTATATAAGTGATATATTATATGTCTCCCTACCTCATGAAATAATCATGCACTCATAGGATTGCATGATTGTGGCTCTGATACCACTGTAATTTCCCTACCTATTGCTATCACAGTTCTCCTTACTGTTGTAGCAATGTACGTGTATTTCAGGGTGATTAATTTCATAAAAAACTTAGGTTGTATGTTCTATTTCATAGTTGGACAACTCAATTTATTGTTGTTATTATGTTTTGTGATGATTGTTTGGATATGATTTTTTGTATTTTTTGTCTTAGGATTTTTGACAAACAATTTTCAATGTTTCCAAACACTTGACAAAAGAAAAATATAGTAGCAAGAAAGTATACAAAAAATGATTCAATAAACAAGAAGTAATATAGCCATTTTATTATCTTATTTAAACTTCAAAACTGGACTAGCACATGAAGAGGAAACTCACAAAAATATCTTGAACAATAGAAGAATTGGATGACACAAAGGATGGAATAACCAAGTATCTGATGTAGTTGTAATAGCATCCAATCCTCCACAACCTCAACTTGGCCCAGTTCTGTAATAACTCACCCAACCAAAGAAAAACGACCACAATAAAAATGGACTCAGCCTACAAGAGGTATTTCAACCTCCCACATTTGAGAAATATCTCGCACACTCACAGCTCAACCTATGAATGGATAATGGGATCCTTATAAAGAGAAAACGACCCAAGCTAAGTGTATCACGACTTAGCCAACAAATAAATCTTCCTACACCAAGCTACGCATCCCACAAGAGATGTAACTCATCCCCAACGTAAGGGAACTCATTCCAACTACTAGATCGTTGCCCCAACAAATGGAATCACCCACCAATAATGAATAACTTGCCCCCCAATGAAAATATTCGACCCAACAATAAGGTAATTCAATCCTATTAAGAAAATAAGTAGCCACATGGTAGTTTGGTCATCCACAATGAGAACTCAACCTCCTCAAGACAACTTGGCCCCCTCACAATAAAAAATCATCTACAAACAAGAAAACTCCACTGCCAAAATAAAAAACTACATCACAATGAAACACAATGAAAAGATATCATTGATATTATCTCTATGACCAACTAGGGTGGATGGTCTCCCTATCTAAACCAATCTTCTTCTCTAGGGTTTTTCATCCCAAGAGCCAAAATCCACAAGAGATCCTCAAATTCGTTTTTAGAAAATAATAGTGAACAATGAGAGAGGGCACCCTCATTCCATTTTTATTTTCTTGTTCACCCTTTTGCTGACCCTTTCACCCTTTTAATAAAGTAAACTTTATAATCTCAAAGTCACTTAAAACAACTTTTTCACTTAATTACTCAATGTCACTTTTAAAAAAGATTGATTTCCCACTCCGATGAGAATAAATAATTAATTAATTCCCTTTTCTTCCACTAACTATAGCCTATGGGAATCACTTAGGATATTCGTCAATCTCCTAGAGTAATTATTTGGAAAGGGACATTACAATATCCTACTACCTCGTCTCTTTTTTCTTCTTCCATAGGAGGTCGTCACGGTCAGGAGGACAGTCTTTTAGAGGCTCATGTAGTTCGAGTCCCAACACCTTATACCCCGACCTCGTTGGGTAAATTCACATAGAAACAAATAAATAACATACTACTATGATACAACTAATCTAGATTTTTCTAAGAATGAAATGAAAGCAGAGATATAACAAGGGAATACATAGAATTATTGCAAGAAACAAAGAGCTACAATAATTCACAATTTCTATTAAAGAATGAAATATGCAGAGACTATAAAAGAAAATACATAGTGATATGAACTCACTAGAATGGTGACAACTTATCTATGAGAAGAGATGTGATGGCTATGCTCATTTGCAAGAGTATGTGTTTACAATGAGGTTCAAAAGGCCTTTTTAACATAAAGTATTAATGAGAAAACTCTAAACATCCAAAATCCTAACCCTAGGATGTAATGTCCCTAATATGAACCTCATTTTTAATTGTACATATAGTTT
>JZKD02S2439406.1:0-17392 GCA_000966675.3 Picea glauca | reverse complement strand
CACTCATACCACGCCCGCCTACACGACCTCTGCGCTCACTCACAATCGATAAGAAATGGAAACATAGTTCGTAAAACATTTCAAGATCGATGTGTGGTTGATATATAAACAATCTTTGGCCGAAAGATAGTTCAGCCGAAATATTGTTTCAGCCAAACAATCTTTCGGCCGAAAAAGTATTTCCGAAGAGAAAATATCTGGCCAACTAAATTTTTACATGAAAATCGAGGGTACGGTAAATGCACCGTTCGCTTTGACGTTTCATGTTTCGGCCAAAAAAAATATCTTTTGGCTGAAAAATAATATTAGTTTGGCTGAAAAAAGGTTTTTCAGAATTTTGGAGACCCGATTGTCACGAAAGTGTAACCCACCTCCATGATTTCACCTAATGAATAAATCAACCAATCCACAAACCAACAACCCAACCAACCCTTTTACAATTATGTTCATCCCTATATATAAGTTGGGTTGTGTCTTCCTTCTCGGATTGCACACTTTCTTGTTTTGTTGCAACCATTTGTTGCTTAGATGGCATTGTGCTAAATTTCACAACTGATTTCTATTGCTCTTTCTCCAGGCCTCTGATGAAGCTTATGCAATTCGTGCTCAGTCAAAAATTGCGCGATTCATTATACCAAAAACGAACGGCCCAACAGGCTCCGACCACAATCTTTGACTCGCCCTTGAGTCAAGTGCTTGGTTCTTTCACATTTTCTAGGAGAATCTACTGTGTTTCCTTGGGATCTTATGTTTGTGCTTATTCTTCTTTTACCTTTTCAAATGAAGGGCCCAACTCTGGTACCAACTCTAAGGCTCGTTGTTTCACTCCTTGAAAGGTTACAACTTTGTCCTACCACTTCCTGGCAAGGAGTGATGCCTCAGCAACAAACTGTTGGGTTATTACCTTGCTATCCGCCTTTGACAGGAACACGACCAAGAAGTTCCACTCAGAATATACTATTGCATCAACTTGATGCATTCTCATGTATATTGCCTGAATAACAGGTCAAAAGTCACGCAACTCTTTCTTTTCTACGGAATGTGCCTCAAAGAGGGCATTCAACTCATTGTCTTCCTGTTGAATTTGGTCGAACTTCTGCTGTTGCTCCATAGTGTCCATTGTGGCTGCAACTTCTTCATTCAACACTTGGATCTTTGTGTGCACCTCCTCCAAGACTTGGTTTCATCGATCAATGATTCCCATCCAGTCGCTGACTTCCCTGGAGATTTTTGTGCATTCTTTAGTGTGCTTATGAAGTGCTGCTCGGGCGTTGTTACCTTGCAATACTATCTTCTGCATCTTCTCCTACAGCTTCTAGGGTTGATGCTCTGCCTCTTGCTAGGCTTGTTGTAACTTTTCTTTTAGCTGATCAACTTAAGTGGAGAGTTGTATCCATGCTCCTTGTAGAAACTCGATCTGGTCTTTTGGATCGCCTGCATCAATGACCTTAGGTAATTGGAGTGCAACCTTCTGAATCTCTGGGTAGGATTCGACAAGTCTTTCTTGCACTTTTTCCAGTTTGCGTTGAACTTGGACTTTTTCATGCACTTCCTGCATCCTACATGTTTGCTTGAAAAATTCTTCCTTCCTTGAAACCTCGATGGATCTCTTGGCCTCTTGGAGCCTTTTCTCTAATTGATCAGTTGATTCTTTGATCAGTCCAAATAAGTGCGTCGTTGGTCACTGTACGAGGTTGAAAGATGAAGGATTTGCATCTCTGGGTGCTCACGTCTGTAGTGGAAGTCCATTGGCCATTGAATGCTCCAAGCGGGTCTCTACCTCCTCCTCTGTTGGTGGCCCTGGTGTGATCCTCAACCGTAGATCTAAGGGAAAAAGAGTCAGAACCTCTATTTTGGCTATGCAAAGTTGCATCAGTTCTGTGCATTGTTGAGGGTCCTGGAGAAACCGCTCCATTGTTTCATGTGTGGATGTCTCTCTCAGCCCAGGTGTTGATGTTGGTTCCCTCTAAGGCTCTGGTAGCTCCAGATATTTTGTTGCTTCTAATTCCTACATCGTGGCATCTTGTACATCCTCACCCTTGGTTGGTGAGGGGATTTGTTGTTTTCTCTGGGAGTGCAACTCCTCCATAGTGTGGGTGTCTATTCCTTGTGCCGAAAGTTTAGGCTGTTGTTCCTGGGTGTCTATATTCAGACCATTTAGCTTCATGCTCTATTCTATCACTTTGGGGTCTGGACCAGAAAATTTTGATCTTGGCTTAGGTGACTCTTGGGTTATTCCTGGGAGTCCTTGCTCCACTATTTTTGGCGGATCGAGCTGCATCAGCTCTGGGGTTGTGGTTTGGGGTGGGATGATAGTGGAAAGGTTTGGTGATTAGGGAAGACTAGTAGGTCTCTCAGGTTCATGATGTTCAAATTGAATAAATTGATGAAGTTTGATTTTGGCACAAATTGCATATCTCAGGTTCCATCTGGGGCCATTTCCCAAAAGTCATCTGTGTGCATCTGAGGGAACAAGACTCAATCCATGAGGTCAAGGTCGAGGAGCTTAACATGCTCCACTTTACCTTCTAGATCGCCCATGACCTCGACCCGGGGGTCACACGGCTCGTCTGGTACTGCTTCTTTAGACATAACACTTCAACTTGCTGTGGCTCTCGATATTCAGACTTCTACGGAAAGATAAGGACTGCGGATTTCAAAATGGTACAGGTTAGTTCACTCTACTAAATTTAGAAATGGTTATGCTTCTTTTGGAAATGATGCATTCTTAGGCAAGTTCTCAGGACCTTATAATTGGATTGATGGGTAAGTTTAGTAGTAACTTTTTTTCATCATGATTGTATGGATGTAACGAGATCTGAGTTGTCCGAAAGGACATTTTAATAAGGTAAATCCTATTGGGAAATTTTGGCATTTACTTATTTGCGTGAGTGGAATAGGGACGTGGCTGATTTTAGACCTTTCCTTTTGACGGGTGGGTATCCCGGTGCGAACTTTGATGGAATCTTTGCATAAAATGACTTTATGGCTTAACAAATTTCAGACGTGGTACCAAAATGACAATAAAGGCTGTGACTAGACTAGGTTCATGTGGCATATTGATTCAGATCGTATTCAGATTCATCCTTTCTCTGACCACAAAGGTTTTCACTGTTATATTAATGACTGTCATTAATGGATTCTCTTAAGCTTTGGATCTTGCAATGCTGAGTCATTAGTTCTGTATCAAGAAACACTTAAACAAAAAAATGAACTATGTGTCATGGTGCAACACTGTGCATATTGACTTCATTACTGAATTTACAAAAGTTTCTGAAAACTCAAATATAACTATTGCACAATCTCTTTCGGACTAGAGCGACAATCCCTCTTTCTCAGTTTTGAGACAGGTAGGGCTTCAGGCGAGCGCCATTCACCCATACTGGTCACAACACATCATCGAGTTCTGTGAGTCTGAGTGCTCCTGAGGGTCGGATCTCCACAATCATGAATGGTACCAACCAGTGCATACGTATATTTATAGGATGCTTCTAGTACCGGCTATCGTAGAGTAGCACCTTGTCTCCTTTCGTGAATACCTTGGTCTTAATGTGCCTATCATGCTAATATTTTTGTCTTTCTTTTTCAACTGGCTAATGCAAGTCTGATAGAAATCCGGTCTCTTAGAGTTCTTGTAGTTCCATAGATATCTGCGCAATGGATTCCTCTTCTGTCATGCATGTGACTTGTGAAATATACAAAATTGGACTGTTGAACTCTGTAGGAACCACTAACTCTCTCCCATAAACCAACTGGAATGGTGTGTGCCTGTGGAGTTTCTTTGTGGTTGTCCTGTAATCCCATAGTACATTTGGAACTTGGTTATCCCAACCCTCCCAGTTTGTGCAACCAACCTTTGTTAGTCCCCTTTCCAGGATCTTGTTGAAGGCTTTGACTGTTTTGTTGGCCTGTGGGTGGTATGGAATGAACTTGTAATGTTGAATCATAAATTTTTCTATAAGTGTTGCTAATNCACTCATACCACGCCCGCCTACACGACCTCTGCGCTCACTCACAATCGATAAGAAATGGAAACATAGTTCGTAAAACATTTCAAGATCGATGTGTGGTTGATATATAAACAATCTTTGGCCGAAAGATAGTTCAGCCGAAATATTGTTTCAGCCAAACAATCTTTCGGCCGAAAAAGTATTTCCGAAGAGAAAATATCTGGCCAACTAAATTTTTACATGAAAATCGAGGGTACGGTAAATGCACCGTTCGCTTTGACGTTTCATGTTTCGGCCAAAAAAAATATCTTTTGGCTGAAAAATAATATTAGTTTGGCTGAAAAAAGGTTTTTCAGAATTTTGGAGACCCGATTGTCACGAAAGTGTAACCCACCTCCATGATTTCACCTAATGAATAAATCAACCAATCCACAAACCAACAACCCAACCAACCCTTTTACAATTATGTTCATCCCTATATATAATTTGGGTTGTGTCTTCCTTCTCGGCTTGCACACTTTCTTGTTTTGTTGCAACCATTTGTTGCTTAGATGGCATTGTGCTAAATTTCACAACTGCTTTCTATTGCTCTTTCTCCAGGCCTTTGATGAAGCTTATGCAATTCGTGCTCAGTCAAAACTTGCACGATTCATTATACCAAAAACGAACGGCCCAACAGGCTCCGACCACAATCTTTGACTCGCCCTTGAGTCAAGTGCTTGGTTCTTTCACATTTTCTAGGAGAATCTACTGTGTTTCCATGGGATCTTATGTTTGTGCTTATTCTTCTTTTACCTTTTCAAATGAAGGGCCCAACTCTGGTACCAACTCTAAGGCTCGTTGTTTCACTCCTTGAAAGGTTACAACTTTGTCCTGCCACTTCCTGGCAAGGAGTGATGCCTCGACAACAAACTGTTGGGTTATTACCTTGCTATCCGCCTTTGACTGGAACACGACCAAGAAGTTCCACTCAGAATATACTATTGCATCAACTTGATGCATTCTCATGTATATTTCCTGAATAACAGGTCAAAAGTCGCGCAACTCTTTCTTTTCTACGGAATGTGCCTCAAAGAGGGCATTCAACTCATTGTCTTCCTGTTGAATTTGGTCGAACTTCTGCTGTTGCTCCATAGTGTCCATTGTGGCTGCAACTTATTCATTCAACACTTGGATCTTTGTGTGCACCTCCTCCAAGACTTGGTTTCATCGATCAATGATTCCCATCCAGTCGCTGACTTCCCTGAAGATTTTTGTGCATTCTTTAGTGTGCTTATGAAGTGCTGCTTAGGCGTTGTTACCTTGCAATACTATCTTCTGCATCTTCTCCTACAGCTTCTAGGGTTGATGCTCTGCCTCTTGTTGGGCTTGTTGTAACTTTTCTTTTAGCTGATCAGCTTAAGTGGAGAGTTGTATCCATGCTCCTTGTAGCAACTCGATCTGTTCTTCTGGCTCGCCTGCATCAATGACCTTAGGTAATTGGAGTGCAACCTTCTGAATCTCTGGGCAAGATTCGACAAGTCTTTCTTGCACTTTTTCCAGTTTGCGCTGAACTTGGACTTTTTCATGCACTTCCTGCATCCTACATGTTTGCTTGAAAAATTCTTCCTTCCTTAAAACCTCGATGGATCTCTTGGCCTCTTGGAGCCTTTTCTCTAATTGATCAGTTGATTCTTTGATCAGTCCAAATAAGTGCGTCGTTGGTCACTGTACGAGGTTGAAAGATGAAGGATTTGCATCTCTGGGTGCTCACGTCTGTAGTGGAAGTCCATTGGCCATTGAATGCTCCAAGCGGGTCTCTACCTCCTCCTCTGTTGGTGGCCCTGGTGTGATCCTCAACCGTAGATCTAAGGGAAAAAGAGTCAGAACCTCTATTTTGGCTATGCAAAGTTGCATCAGTTCTGTGCATTGTTGAGGGTCCTGGAGAAACCGCTCCATTGTTTCATGTGTGGATGTCTCTCTCAGCCCAGGTGTTGATGTTGGTTCCCTCTAAGGCTCTGGTAGCTCCAGATATTTTGTTGCTTCTAATTCCTACATCGTGGCATCTTGTACATCCTCACCCTTGGTTGGTGAGGGGATTTGTTGTTTTCTCTGGGAGTGCAACTCCTCCATAGTGTGGGTGTCTATTCCTTGTGCCGAAAGTTTAGGCTGTTGTTCCTGGGTGTCTATATTCAGACCATTTAGCTTCATGCTCTATTCTATCACTTTGGGGTCTGGACCAGAAAATTTTGATCTTGGCTTAGGTGACTCTTGGGTTATTCCTGGGAGTCCTTGCTCCACTATTTTTGGCGGATCGAGCTGCATCAGCTCTGGGGTTGTGGTTTGGGGTGGGATGATAGTGGAAAGGTTTGGTGATTAGGGAAGACTAGTAGGTCTCTCAGGTTCATGATGTTCAAATTGAATAAATTGATGAAGTTTGATTTTGGCACAAATTGCATATCTCAGGTTCCATCTGGGGCCATTTCCCAAAAGTCATCTGTGTGCATCTGAGGGAACAAGACTCAATCCATGAGGTCAAGGTCGAGGAGCTTAACATGCTCCACTTTACCTTCTAGATCGCCCATGACCTCGACCCGGGGGTCACACGGCTCGTCTGGTACTGCTTCTTTAGACATAACACTTCAACTTGCTGTGGCTCTCGATATTCAGACTTCTACGGAAAGATAAGGACTGCGGATTTCAAAATGGTACAGGTTAGTTCACTCTACTAAATTTAGAAATGGTTATGCTTCTTTTGGAAATGATGCATTCTTAGGCAAGTTCTCAGGACCTTATAATTGGATTGATGGGTAAGTTTAGTAGTAACTTTTTTTCATCATGATTGTATGGATGTAACGAGATCTGAGTTGTCCGAAAGGACATTTTAATAAGGTAAATCCTATTGGGAAATTTTGGCATTTACTTATTTGCGTGAGTGGAATAGGGACGTGGCTGATTTTAGACCTTTCCTTTTGACGGGTGGGTATCCCGGTGCGAACTTTGATGGAATCTTTGCATAAAATGACTTTATGGCTTAACAAATTTCAGACGTGGTACCAAAATGACAATAAAGGCTGTGACTAGACTAGGTTCATGTGGCATATTGATTCAGATCGTATTCAGATTCATCCTTTCTCTGACCACAAAGGTTTTCACTGTTATATTAATGACTGTCATTAATGGATTCTCTTAAGCTTTGGATCTTGCAATGCTGAGTCATTAGTTCTGTATCAAGAAACACTTAAACAAAAAAATGAACTATGTGTCATGGTGCAACACTGTGCATATTGACTTCATTACTGAATTTACAAAAGTTTCTGAAAACTCAAATATAACTATTGCACAATCTCTTTCGGACTAGAGCGACAATCCCTCTTTCTCAGTTTTGAGACAGGTAGGGCTTCAGGCGAGCGCCATTCACCCATACTGGTCACAACACATCATCGAGTTCTGTGAGTCTGAGTGCTCCTGAGGGTCGGATCTCCACAATCATGAATGGTACCAACCAGTGCATACGTATATTTATAGGATGCTTCTAGTACCGGCTATCGTAGAGTAGCACCTTGTCTCCTTTCGTGAATACCTTGGTCTTAATGTGCCTATCATGCTAATATTTTTGTCTTTCTTTTTCAACTGGCTAATGCAAGTCTGATAGAAATCCGGTCTCTTAGAGTTCTTGTAGTTCCATAGATATCTGCGCAATGGATTCCTCTTCTGTCATGCATGTGACTTGTGAAATATACAAAATTGGACTGTTGAACTCTGTAGGAACCACTAACTCTCTCCCATAAACCAACTGGAATGGTGTGTGCCTGTGGAGTTTCTTTGTGGTTGTCCTGTAATCCCATAGTACATTTGGAACTTGGTTATCCCAACCCTCCCAGTTTGTGCAACCAACCTTTGTTAGTCCCCTTTCCAGGATCTTGTTGAAGGCTTTGACTGTTTTGTTGGCCTGTGGGTGGTATGGAATGAACTTGTAATGTTGAATCATAAATTTTTCTATAAGTGTTGCTAATTAAATGAGCTCCTTGATCACTGGTTTGTCTTCTAGTTTCCTCATGTATAAACCAAGATTTCAGGATTGGACCTAGAGAGTGGGGAAATACATAAACCTAGAAGTGAGAGGGTATCCCCGCAACTTGCCATTGTGTCGTGCACTGTTCAATGTGTATTCTAGGATCCGATTCTCCACTGAAAAATTGCACAACTTGGATATCCATCTGCATCTCTGATTCCAACTACTCCTTATTTTGGAGCCTATACTTGATAGATTTCTTCACTTTGTCCCAAGTTCTGAGTACGACTTTATGATTAGACTACCATCTGGTGGGGTTGTTCTGAAAGGCTACATCTACTATCGAGATTCTTTGATATTATCTTACATTTTCCTCCATCTTGTGCAAAAAACTGTCAAGATATGAGGTGCCATCGTATACTGGTGTTCTCTAACTTTGGTCCCAACCCATCTGTTCTCTTTGATAGTTGTGCATATTCTTTACAATATTTCGCATGACCCTTGTTGCCAACTATCAAAAGACAATTATGAATCTTCATCTGTTGACTGTATACTTCTCCAAGTTACTGACCCATTGATGGTGGGGTTTATATAATCATTTCTTGTCCCAGTTGTTACAGTGTACAACTAGTCCAAGTCTTCTCCCTCCATATTATTTTCTGTTGGTTCTGTATACCTGGGTCCTACATATGGATCCAAAGGTTGAACTACCTTGATTCCCTCAACCTCAAAGGCCATGGTGTCTTTCTTTAAGTCGATTACTGCATAATTATCATAGGCCCAATCAATGCCAAGTAATGCAGGGTAGGGGTCCTTATCTCCCATGATCTTAATGACTTCAAAGTCAACCACTATTTTTACTCCTACTACATCTATTTCCATGTTCTCGAGTCTTCCTATGGGGAAGATACAATATTGGTTTTCCATTCTTAACTAAATTGGGGAATATGTTAGCCTAGGTTTTCCTAAGGCTTCCCAGGTCTTCTTAGGCATAATGTTCACGTCGGATCCCAGATCCAACATGAAGTCCTTGATCTCAAATTCATCTAACTGGGCTATTAATATGAATTCCTTTTTGGTTTGTACTTTTCTCCATTGCACTCTATGAGTACTTTTCTCAGGAAGATTGGACCTTATCCTTGCTTATAGGGGTTCTTCATTCCCTAAAACTAGGTATAGTGCATTGCACAACTTTTCTGTTAGTTGATCATTCCCTAGAATGTTAAAGAATAATTGAAACCAAAGGTCAACTATGTTTTGAGGTTTCTCAAGTTGTCTTGGTATGACTACAAGGTTTCTAGGTGTAGGGGGTGAAGCAGGGACTTGTGTCATCTTAGGGTAAAAACACTCGGATGGGGGGGATTCTCTCGCATTTTAGGACTAGGAATATTTTGAAATACTTCTATGGAATATTTAAAGAACAAATTTTGTTTTAGAGGATCATACCTATCTTCCTTAGTTGCTACTTTCTGGATATGAGGTAGAGTATCAACATCAACTCCTGTCTTCGCTCCTCCTCGAGTAATGATATTAAGGTTGGGAAATTTTCCCTTACTAATCCTCTTGATTTTTGAACTAATGAGGTTAGTTCCTCNAAACCTCGATGGATCTCTTGGCCTCTTGGAGCCTTTTCTCTAATTGATCAGTTGATTCTTTGATCAGTCCAAATAAGTGCGTCGTTGGTCACTGTACGAGGTTGAAAGATGAAGGATTTGCATCTCTGGGTGCTCACGTCTGTAGTGGAAGTCCATTGGCCATTGAATGCTCCAAGCGGGTCTCTACCTCCTCCTCTGTTGGTGGCCCTGGTGTGATCCTCAACCGTAGATCTAAGGGAAAAAGAGTCAGAACCTCTATTTTGGCTATGCAAAGTTGCATCAGTTCTGTGCATTGTTGAGGGTCCTGGAGAAACCGCTCCATTGTTTCATGTGTGGATGTCTCTCTCAGCCCAGGTGTTGATGTTGGTTCCCTCTAAGGCTCTGGTAGCTCCAGATATTTTGTTGCTTCTAATTCCTACATCGTGGCATCTTGTACATCCTCACCCTTGGTTGGTGAGGGGATTTGTTGTTTTCTCTGGGAGTGCAACTCCTCCATAGTGTGGGTGTCTATTCCTTGTGCCGAAAGTTTAGGCTGTTGTTCCTGGGTGTCTATATTCAGACCATTTAGCTTCATGCTCTATTCTATCACTTTGGGGTCTGGACCAGAAAATTTTGATCTTGGCTTAGGTGACTCTTGGGTTATTCCTGGGAGTCCTTGCTCCACTATTTTTGGCGGATCGAGCTGCATCAGCTCTGGGGTTGTGGTTTGGGGTGGGATGATAGTGGAAAGGTTTGGTGATTAGGGAAGACTAGTAGGTCTCTCAGGTTCATGATGTTCAAATTGAATAAATTGATGAAGTTTGATTTTGGCACAAATTGCATATCTCAGGTTCCATCTGGGGCCATTTCCCAAAAGTCATCTGTGTGCATCTGAGGGAACAAGACTCAATCCATGAGGTCAAGGTCGAGGAGCTTAACATGCTCCACTTTACCTTCTAGATCGCCCATGACCTCGACCCGGGGGTCACACGGCTCGTCTGGTACTGCTTCTTTAGACATAACACTTCAACTTGCTGTGGCTCTCGATATTCAGACTTCTACGGAAAGATAAGGACTGCGGATTTCAAAATGGTACAGGTTAGTTCACTCTACTAAATTTAGAAATGGTTATGCTTCTTTTGGAAATGATGCATTCTTAGGCAAGTTCTCAGGACCTTATAATTGGATTGATGGGTAAGTTTAGTAGTAACTTTTTTTCATCATGATTGTATGGATGTAACGAGATCTGAGTTGTCCGAAAGGACATTTTAATAAGGTAAATCCTATTGGGAAATTTTGGCATTTACTTATTTGCGTGAGTGGAATAGGGACGTGGCTGATTTTAGACCTTTCCTTTTGACGGGTGGGTATCCCGGTGCGAACTTTGATGGAATCTTTGCATAAAATGACTTTATGGCTTAACAAATTTCAGACGTGGTACCAAAATGACAATAAAGGCTGTGACTAGACTAGGTTCATGTGGCATATTGATTCAGATCGTATTCAGATTCATCCTTTCTCTGACCACAAAGGTTTTCACTGTTATATTAATGACTGTCATTAATGGATTCTCTTAAGCTTTGGATCTTGCAATGCTGAGTCATTAGTTCTGTATCAAGAAACACTTAAACAAAAAAATGAACTATGTGTCATGGTGCAACACTGTGCATATTGACTTCATTACTGAATTTACAAAAGTTTCTGAAAACTCAAATATAACTATTGCACAATCTCTTTCGGACTAGAGCGACAATCCCTCTTTCTCAGTTTTGAGACAGGTAGGGCTTCAGGCGAGCGCCATTCACCCATACTGGTCACAACACATCATCGAGTTCTGTGAGTCTGAGTGCTCCTGAGGGTCGGATCTCCACAATCATGAATGGTACCAACCAGTGCATACGTATATTTATAGGATGCTTCTAGTACCGGCTATCGTAGAGTAGCACCTTGTCTCCTTTCGTGAATACCTTGGTCTTAATGTGCCTATCATGCTAATATTTTTGTCTTTCTTTTTCAACTGGCTAATGCAAGTCTGATAGAAATCCGGTCTCTTAGAGTTCTTGTAGTTCCATAGATATCTGCGCAATGGATTCCTCTTCTGTCATGCATGTGACTTGTGAAATATACAAAATTGGACTGTTGAACTCTGTAGGAACCACTAACTCTCTCCCATAAACCAACTGGAATGGTGTGTGCCTGTGGAGTTTCTTTGTGGTTGTCCTGTAATCCCATAGTACATTTGGAACTTGGTTATCCCAACCCTCCCAGTTTGTGCAACCAACCTTTGTTAGTCCCCTTTCCAGGATCTTGTTGAAGGCTTTGACTGTTTTGTTGGCCTGTGGGTGGTATGGAATGAACTTGTAATGTTGAATCATAAATTTTTCTATAAGTGTTGCTAATGAAATGAGCTCCTTGATCACTGGTTTGTCTTCTAGTTTCCTCATGTATAAACCAAGATTTCAGGATTGGACCTAGAGAGTGGGGAAATACCTAAACCTAGAAGTGAGAGGGTATCCCCGCAACTTTCCATTGTGTCGTGCACTGTTCAATGTGTATTCTAGGATCCGATTCTCCACTGAAAAATTGCACAACTTGGAGATCCATCTGCATCTCTGATTCCAACTACTCCTTATTTTGGAGCCTATACTTGATAGATTTCTTCACTTCGTCCCAAGTTCTGAGTACGACTTTATGATTAGAATACCATTTGGTGGGGTTGTTCTGAAAGGCTACATCTACTATCGAGATTCTTTGATATTCTCTTACATTTTCCTCCATCTTGTGCAAAAAATTTTCAAGATATGAGGTGCCATCGTATACTGGTGTTCTCTAACTTTGGTCCCAACCCATCTGTTCGCTTTGATAGTTGTGCATATTCTTTACAATATTTCGCATGACACTTGTTGCCAACTGTCGAAAGACAATTATGAATCTTCATCTGTTGACTGTATACTTCTCCAAGTTACTGACCCATTGATGGTGGGGTTTATATAATCATTTCTTGTCCCAGCTATTACAGTGTACAACTAGTCCAAGTCTTCTGCCTCCATATTATTTTCTGTTGGTTCTGTATACCTGGGTCCTACATATGGATCCAAAGGTTGAACTACCTTGATTCCCTCAACCTCAAAGGCCATGGTGTCTTTCTTTAAGTCGATTACTGCATAATTATCATAGGCCCAATCAATGCCAAGTAATGCAGGGTAGGGGTCCTTATCTCCCATGATCTTAATGACTTCAAAGTCAACCACTATTTTTACTCCTACTACATCTATTTCCATGTTCTCGAGTCTTCCTATGGGGAAGATACAATATTGGTTTTCCATTCTTAACTAAATTGGGGAATATGTTAGCCTAGGTTTTCCTAAGGCTTCCCAGGTCTTCTTAGGCATAATGTTCACGTCGGATCCCAGATCCAACATGAAGTCCTTGATCTCAAATTCATCTAACTGGGCTATTAATATGAATTCCTTTTTGGTTTGTACTTTTCTCCATTGCACTCTATGAGTACTTTTCTCAGGAAGATTGGACCTTATCCTTGCTTATAGGGGTTCTTCATTCCCTAAAACTAGGTATAGTGCATTGCACAACTTTTCTGTTAGTTGATCATTCCCTAGAATGTTAAAGAATAATTGAAACCAAAGGTCAACTATGTTTTGAGGTTTCTCAAGTTGTCTTGGTATGACTACAAGGTTTCTAGGTGTAGGGGGTGAAGCAGGGACTTGTGTCATCTTAGGGTAAAAACACTCGGATGGGGGGGATTCTCTCGCATTTTAGGACTAGGAATATTTTGAAATACTTCTATGGAATATTTAAAGAACAAATTTTGTTTTAGAGGATCATACCTATCTTCCTTAGTTGCTACTTTCTGGATATGAGGTAGAGTATCAACATCAACTCCTGTCTTCGCTCCTCCTCGAGTAATGATATTAAGGTTGGGAAATTTTCCCTTACTAATCCTCTTGATTTTTGAACTAATGAGGTTAGTTCCTCGTTGTCATACTCTATCTTCCCACTTTGAAATAAATTATGGGCAGTCTTCAGTTGCATGCTCATTGGTTCTGTAGTGAGAGCACCATGGCCGCCTTGGATGAGGACAATCTCTAGCCAACTGATCTTTCTCATCACAGTTATAACATTTGCTTGGTCCTCTTCCCTCGGTTCTTCCTCCTTTGAATTCTCCTCTGGCTCCACCTCCTCGACCTCTTCCTGGTCCCTGAGGGTTTTCATTCAACCTGAATTTTTTTCGGTCTAACCTTTCTACAAGTGCATCCAACACTCTACATTGATTGTTAGTATGCGTGGTAGACATGCAGAACTAACAATGTACTTTGTTTGGTACTGTCAAATATTTCTACATGACGGGACACTATCTTAGCCCATGCCCATGGGTTCAACAGATTTCACGGGGTGGGGTTATGGAATGGTAAGTTTGTCGACACTAGCACAACTCCTCCCGTAGGTCCTGGTGGGGCTACCATAGGATTTTGAGGAGGTCCCATTCCCCTCATTCATGAACATTTGTTCGCCAGATTTTCCTTTCATATAACATCCAGTGCACCAAACCTGTGGCTGTCCTGTTTTGGGTATCGTCAGCTACTGAATATTTTCTGTAAGTGTTGATATCTTCCCTTGTAGTTGCACCAGATTCACATCTACTAAGATTCTAGTCATTCTCAGGCTCCTAGGGTATCCTGCCATGGATTCAATATTCAACGATTGTTTCAAGGTGTCTGTCAAGGTGGCTATCCTCTGTTGCATTAGCAGAATCTGAGTCAGAGGAAACAACCCTTGAATGTACCACTCCATTTGATGTTCTTCATGTATTGGATGTGCCAACCTCCCTATAGAATATTTAAACTTTTGGCTGCACTCCTAGGCCGATTCACCTTCCTGCTGCTGGATCTCGCACAACTCAGACAGAACTTGTTGTTATGACTGAGGTAGTTTGAAATTTTCTATGAACCTCGTCCATACCTGGCCAAGTGTGAATGATTGAACTTATGTCCCTGACACTCCTAACTCAATGATATTCATGTACCACTTGAGCGTGACCTCTCAAGGTAGTCTGGAACTCGACCAACTTATTCGCATCCAGAGTCCCTCTGGATATCTAGATTGCTTCACACAGGAACAATTTCCGCTCAACGTCTTCATCTCCCTTACTGATGCAGACCCCCTACCTCAATAGGGTCTGCGACCTCCTAGTCTCTAGATCATTCTCCTTCCTGAGCTAAGATATATCTTTGGGCTTGTGCTTGAACCCTTTGAATGAATCCACAGGTCCTCTTTATTGAAAACCCATCATGTGCAAAATTAATCACTAAGCGCGAGATTTCCCCTCCATGTGATCGTCGATGTGATCACAGGCCTTAATCGGGCTTTGATATATGAATCAACCTTCACTCTCCATCTTCCGGTATCTAAAATTCCAATTCTCGACAAGGGTTCTAGCACTTGCTATCATCTCTCCTATCATTCTCCATATGACCATGTCCTGTGACCTAGGGCCAATCCTTTAGGTGCATTGTGTTTCGTGATACTAAGGATCCCGATACCAAGCATCTCGTTGCTCTGAATCTCGAAAAATAGAAAAGAGCTAACAATCTTTGGCTCCTTCTTTGCCTTTGTCCATGTGACGCTTTCCTGTGACCATGTGCTAACACCAAAAGGTGTTATCGGTTTCAGCTTTCGGCTTTTCTAGTTGCAAGAAAATCCTTGTTCCTCTAATCCCCTAAACCCAAAATCTGAAATCTCTTGCCCTAGTCAATGGTCTTCCTCCTTTGTGATCTGACGACTCCTATTCTCCCGTCAACCAATGGTCTAGATTAAATCCCAGCTTTCTAGTTTTCAAGATTCTTGCGGAGTCTTCACCTCCCAAATCCTGGTGATCAAACTCCTGGTGGCTTTTGGATCTCTGCCAAGCATCCTCCATAATGGATGCTCCTTATTCCTTCAGGACTTCCCTTTCAGGAAATTGGGGGAGTCTTCACTCTCGAATTCCCGGTGAACAAATCCCCAAAATGTGGATCTCTTGACATGCATCCTCTGAGAAGGATGGTCCCGATGCTTTTGGGACTTTGACGAGTCCTCTCTCTTCTACTATTACGAGGGTTAAACATCATGCACCTTCTCCTAGATTCAACAACTATTAGTCCTCGATGCTTGATCTGACGGTTCAGATATGATCCCTTGCGCGCTCTTCTCTTGCAGTTTGGACATAGGCTCCAACGGTCCAAATCTCCTCCTCCGCAACTGATCTAATGGTTGCCAACGCTCCTCCTCCTAATATTTGAGAACTCATGGTCCCACTTTTATCCTCTATGCGACTCTTCTTGATTCGATGACTATCGGCTATTCGAAACTTCCTCCCAAAGGCTCTCCACCGTCCGTTTAGATATCTTCTCCTTCGCAATATTTCTGTGTGTCTGGATGTAGATTCAACGATCCATATATTCAGCCTGCAACTGATATAACGAAAGTTGTGCTCCTCCTCCTCAGCTTTTTATCCTTCCTTTCTATTTCTTTATGCACTAAGGCACTGTTACTCCTGAGCTTTAGGACTTAGAGTAAGTCCTCTCTCGATGCCAACTCCTGCGCTTGACCTCCTGAGCTTCAAACTTGAAACAAATTCTTCCTGCACTCACTCCTTGTGCTTGATGAGCCTTCAGATGGCTGTCTATCAACACTTCACTTGAGTGTTGGCCTAGTGCACTCATTACAAAAGTCTTTGTCCTCCTTGAGCTTCAATTTCTCAGACCTCAATCGTCTCTGCCCTTTTCTCTCCTTGAAGGGATGGAAGTGCCCTCTTCTGCAACTTCCTACTCAATAATGACTTGATTATCCTACAGGGTGTTCAGTAAGCCTATGAGTGTCTTCCCTTGACACTTCCCTTATCTCAAAACTTGAAAGACAGTTCTCTCTCGTGCACTCTATGCACTAGCTCGATGCCCTCCTGCCAGAGCTTCTATAGATCCTTTAGTGATTCTATCTTATCTCTCTCTCTCTATGCCATCCTCTGCACAATCTCACCTCCAAGGTGTTCAACAACCTTGAGGCTTCTCCTTTGAGCCTATGATTCCTCTGGCATGCCCTCCTGGCCCTTCTTTGTTCAAATTCCACAGAACTTAGAAGTGCACTCTCTCACTGGCTTATAGAGCCCTAAATACTCTATCATGCAACCCTTTGCATGAAGCCACAAAGAACCAGACTGAAATCAACAACCTCACAAACAGGTAGGAAAATATATCTATCCCCGCTGATGGAAATTAACATACATCTACAACATATGAAATGAACACACACAAAAAACATTCAATTGCATAAACACACAAAGACTCATGTCCAGGAAAAACTTCTATTTGTATTAATCTGAATGCTTGTTACAATCTGGGTAAGCTCAGACTACTACAAAGTCTCAGCTTCCTCTCTTCTCTTCTATTTGTCCCTACTAGTTCTAATGAATACAGATACAAAAGATCTTTTTACAAAAGGGGCCTCCTTGAGCTCTTCGCTCCATCTCACCTACTCTCATTTATTACATTGAATGGATATTCAACGGTTGTCTATTCTGAATCAGATATAGACCTTCATCCTGCTATCACCCATTAAAGGCGACTCTAACTACTACATTCTCAAAGGCATGGCTTTGGCTCTACCAGCCTTAAAATCATTTAATTCGAATTCAATTTTTGGAAAAATGAGAGGGTCGCGCCTCCCTCCTTCATTGAATGCATTCTAAAACATCTTGGCTGGATGGTGTTATCACTCCAAGAAACTCCTTAGGGTTGTAGGCTAAGGATGCTTGGTAACTTAAGAAATCATGAATAATGAAAGTGTGTGGATCAATGGGATAACTGAGAATGGCTAATGAG
>JZKD02S2439395.1:0-20395 GCA_000966675.3 Picea glauca | reverse complement strand
ATCCATATCTCCCAGCCCTGTCTCTTTCACATCTTCTATCACTTCCCCACCAATCACACAAGTTGTCATTCAACCCCCTCCACTAATTATGGAAGCAAGATATGCCCCCCTGGTAATGGATGCTCCTTTACATAACATGCAATAGGACTATCAAACCAGGTTATCTCAATTTGATGGTCCCGGAGCCATCAATGCACAACAACATGTGGATAAAATGAATGATTACTTCGATTTGCATGAAGTTGATGAGACAGATGTTCAAATGAGACTCTTTTCACAAAGCTTAACAGGTGAGGTCAAAAAATGGTTTAAGACATTACATGTTTCTAGCATTGTTGATATTGTTTCTTTCCACCAGACTTTTCTCAACAAATGGGAGGTAAAGAAAAACCCTCTCGAAATTTTATCAGAATATGAAAATATCAAAATAAATCAAGGGGAAACGGTACAAGACTATTGCATTCATTTCAATAATATCTATAATGTAATTCCTGCTGATATCAAGCCTCCTCAAGGCTTGACCTTAATCAAGTTCCCTAATGGTTCCAATGTTGATTTGTCCTACCAACTGAGAGAAATAAATTATGTCACCCTAGAAGATATGCATAAGAGTGTTGTAAGTGTTGAAAAAAATTTGCTTCCCAGGAGAGCTAGGCAAAGAACAGAAAGGAGAGTTACAATTAAAGAAGAACCTTCTACTTCTACCTCTACTTCAGATGCCAGAATTGATTCTTTGATTAGAACTGTGGGGAGATTAATGGAAAGACTAGAAATCGGAGATAGAAAACCTCCTAGATAAAATCAACCTTCTCGTTAGATTCAAAATCCAAATTTTAGAAGGAACCCTCCCCAGATCAGACAGAGAGAGACCAGAGACCAAAGGGAACAGAGAGGTCCTGATCAGCAGATTAAGCCACCTCTTCAAGAAATCTATGGTGATGAAGGGGAAGAGATAATTGAAGAGTTGGATGACATTCACATAAACCTTATGGGGGTTAACGATAACGATTCCATTTTTCTTACACAGGAAGAACATGACTTGTTTCTCCTTTCGCAGACATAAGTAGATGAGGAAGAGTCTGAACAACAAGCCTTCGAGAATGCAATAATGGAAGTCCATAGACAATACAACTTGAGAAGCAATAATTCTAATGAAAACCCAACTAAGAAGGCTGCTGAAACTAAGAAGGTTGTTAAAGCCTCAGACAATTCTCCTAAGAAAGTCCCAGAAAAGAACAATTCAGAGACTCCTGCCAAAAGAACTCCTGAATATTCACCAAGAACAAATCAAACCGAGGTCGCATCCACAAGTCAGCCAAGTAATACTGCACAAAAAACTGTGGCTGATAAATCAGAATTAGAGGCATAGAAAAACTTCAACCACTTTCAGCTTGGAAAGTAAATTGGCCAAACTGAAAATTCCTATTCCTTTGGCAGAACTAATGAACAAAAATTCTTACAGATCACAGGTGATCAAAACATTAAACATAGAACCAGGAGTAGGAACAGACACTATGAATGTTGTTGATGATCAACCTGAGTTGTTGTTTGGTCTTGAGGTTGAGGGACAAACTGACAATGGTTATGTTCCTCCTTTTTACATCAGTCTAAATATTCATGACAAGACATTACACAATGCTATACTAGATTTTGGTGCTACTCACCATCTTATGCCCAAGGCTGTGATGGAAACATTGGGGCTTGATATCACTAGGCCTTACAAGGACTTATACTCCTTTGACTCTAGCAAGGTTAAATGCATAGGTATGATTAAATATTTTTGTATTACCTTGGCACAAATCCCAGCTAAAAGTAAGGTTATGGATATTGTAGTTGCAAACATTCCTCTGAAATATGGTATGCTATTATCTCGATCATGGGGTTCCAAGTTAAAGGGTACTGTACAATTAGATATGGATTATGCCACCATTCTTGTATTTGGTCAACAGAGAAGATTGTACAGAGAGACTCTGATGAAATACATGGTCAACAGTCAAGAGAAACCACATAACTATCCTTTGTACTCTATTCATTTTGACCTGGACTCATTCATTTTATATAATGATGGTGACTTAGAAAATCAAATTTCACAACTGGAAGATGGTGTGTTTGTCTTGGAGGAAAGTAAAGCAATCCCTAAGGAAAGTAGAACGACGACAGTAGAAACTAATGAACTAGCAGGCCCTCTATGGAGTATAGATTTCGATGGAGCTGTCAATAAGGAAGGAGCTGGAGCTGGGGTGTGGGTGCATAATAATAAAACGATGTATTCAGAAAGTCACTCTTATAAATTAAATTTCCAGTGCACCAATAACATAGCTTAGTATGAAGCATTGATGCTCGACCTGAAGTTATTGAAGAAACTTGGTGCCAAAAGGATTATGGTAAGAGGTGATTCTGAACTTGTCATTAAACAAATCAAAGGTGAGTATTCTGCCAAACATCCTAGACTCAGATCTTATAGAAATGTTGTTTTGTATTTTCTACAATGTTTCACTGAAATTGACTTGCAGGTGATTCCCAGAGGTCAAAACATACTTGCAGATGGATTGGCTACTTCAATAGCCACTTGTAAAATACCTTTCCATCCAAATCACCAATACATTGTGGAGGTGAAATGAAGGTTGTTATTGGATAAATAGGTGAATGTAGACATAAAATAATCTCCCTAGATCCACCTGGATCTAGAAAAAAACAAGACGGGACATGACACTTTGACTAAGTTACAATCATTGAATTTACTACCAAATAAGGGATGAGTGACATACCTTTAAAGATCGCTTATTTATGTCTTTGTTGTCCCTGCTTTGCTCCGATGCTCTTGTGAAATCAGATCTGCAATGACACAAACCAACCAAAGTGAAAGAAACAATAGTATATTCAATGAAAACTTAAACATGTGATCAAGGAGTCATGTAATAAAATGAGAATGATTTTATGGGAAAGAAACATGCCACCGTATTATATTAAATAAATGTGGAATATACAACCAAACTGCATTGATGTCACAAGTTACCTTTTAGTGGCTCATTGCTCCAACACACACACTTGCTCAGAATTTGCATGAATATGATCCACAATGGCTTGATGGACAAATGGAGACCTCAAGTATCAATTGAAACATGATTCCTCGTACAGTCTTCAGCCTATTCTTCATCAATTCTTTGCTCAATCTTGCTTAACCCTTTCCATGAGAAACCCATCATTATATAGGATAAGGAGAGATGGTTAAATAGATTAGGATGATCCCACCAAATCAGAGAAACCAGTAGGATCCCAACCATATGGAAGCCAACTCTTATTCTAGAAGATCCTATTCTAGAACCTTCGTGAACTTCTTCCTTTCTTTAGCTTTCAAACCTCGTCGCACCTTGCCTATATAGCATCCTGTGAAACCATTCCAAAAACAAGTTTTGTAGAGGAAAACATCAGTCACTTTTCTCAGGAAAAAGATCATTTTGAGAGCATGAACACATGACTGTAGAGACATCACCAGGGTGACCAAAATAATGTGTAACAGAATTCCCCCCAAAGTATGAGGCTGGTGTTAACGCTCTGTAAATTTCCTAGAGGTTGTCAGAAAAGAAGAAATCTATGGGAGGTAACTTTATCCAACCACTTCAAAGCTGGGATCTAGCCCTACCAACTTTAGAGAGGGATTTCTCTGTATGATTTAGATATGTTTCAAATTTAAAATATTAGGCTAGATAAATAAAATATGTTGGTTTTGTTTGTTGTCGTTTTCGTTAGGTTGGCTGAGAGAGATTTACACATCCATTGGGCTATGGGGTCTGTATCATGAAATGAAATCTAACCAGAAAACAAAGAAACCTTTCATAGGGTGAGATAATGTAATCGCTGGATTCTTTTAGAAGCATAAATGAGGAATAAAAGAAAAGGAGAGAATGTCAATTACTACAAAGAAGCAGTTAAGAATTTATTTATCGTAAAATCAGAAGATGAAACACTAAAATCTTTTAAAGTCAGAAACAGGGTATACAAAGATAAATCTTGCAACGTTTGTTACTTTCAAATATTAGATTTAGAAAACAGTGTGATAACTAAGCGAGAATAACATTCAACTTAGAAAGTAAAACATCACCAATGAGTACACGCAAGAATCCTGTGAAAATGCCTCTTTGTATTAATGGAAGATATCTTAAAAATTATTACAGTCTGGTAACTCGCAGGGTGTAAAGATCAACCCTAAATATTTCGAAAAGTGAAGTATTTATAACCCAAAATTACAAACAATCCTGTCATTAAAGATCAGGACGTGGTAAATCTATTTTTAGCTTAACTAACTTAACAAATTACAAAAATATAGGAAACTGTTTGATGATGTGTTGAAACTTCATGCTATTTTCTGGGTGAACCGTTGGTGAGGCCTCTGCACGACCTCGTCTGACTGGATAGCTGACTGGACTAGGACAACTCATCTACTACTCGATCAGGTTGTTAATCTCTTCCCATTGAAGATGACTCGGAACGCTGACTTTGAGTAACCTCCGGTAGACTTCATCCATCTCTGTGTACTTGGCAAAAGTAGGCTTGATGATGAAGATGTATCGAATCTCATGCTGTATGTTGATGTCCAACTGTAGCACATCTACGAATGCCTTGCCAATGATATTGGCTTGAATTCCTAAAAATTTCGAACTATCCTTAGCCACGTCAGCTTGTCTCTTTTTGTAATCGGGGAGCGTCATCAATTTGTCATTTATCACCTTCAAACCAGGAAAACCTTTCTTTTGTAGAACCTCGATCTTGCTAAAAAATCTTTGTACCCCTAGGTCCATAGACTGAACCTTTTCTTCCAGCTGTAGCATCAGTCCTTTCATGGTCAAGACTCTCTTAACCTCAAGGATGGTCTCTGTTCTATCCTCAATTCTCAGCTCTTCCAGCTCCTCTATGGTTTTAGAATTCAGGAATTTGATGATTTCATTAGCCTCCGTGGGCATCTTTCCCAGTTCTGATCTAATCTTCTCGAAGGCTTGTTTACTTCTTTGTACTGATTCATTTTGCTCAAACATAATTTGTATCATTGGCCATATTTCATTCATAGACTTGGTGATGTCTGTCCAGACACTTTCTTTGACTTCAGCCAGTGTTTTCCCTGCCATTGTTTGCTTCCGAAGTTGTTGTAAGTCTTGTTTGAGTTGGTCTAACACTTTTTTTTCCTTGGAGTAGCTGGTTTGGTAAGAAGATTTGAGTTCCTGGAGGTTCTCAATCTCCTTTTTGAGCCTGCTAATCTCTGTTTCTTGCAGATTCATCTCTTCCATAGACTTAGCCAGTTCAACATTCTTTTCCAGAGACGTCAGTGGGTTTGCCGATGGAATTTTTGCTAGTGATGTTGTGCTCACTCCTGAGAGTGGAACTGCACTCAATGGAATGACTTCCATGAGTTTTCACTATTCTTTTTCTTTCACTAGCTTCTCCATTTCAACTTCCATTTCCGTCAATTGTGCATTTTGCTCCATGATCAACTTAAGCATCTCATCTTTTTCTCCTTCTGTGTCCACTATTTCCTTTGCCTACAAGTCTACTATTGGTGGCATCTTCAATTGTTTCCTCAAATATGTTATGTCGGCATTTTTCTTCTTGATCATCTCCTCGACTGCTTTCACATTCGAGGGATCATACCCAACCTTGAGGACCAGTTCCTCCAACATCTTAATCCTGTTATCCTTGGCAAAGGATGATATTTTCTCCAACTTCAACTGTGTCTGGATGTTATTCAGAGACACTTGTAACCTGGAGGTAGTAGTGGAAGCATGTGCCAATGTGGAGAAAACCATTTCTCCAGTTTTCCTGTGCAGATCCATTTGATCAGTTGGATGCACGTCCTTAGTCTGGAATTCAAAAGTTTCCCTTTTGTAATCGGTGATTACCTTTGGGTCTAGCACCTGTGCTTGGAGAAATTCCATGTGCATTCTTCCCTTCTTAGTGTCGAATGCCAATAACATCCTGTGTTGTGCAGTCGACGTCTTCTTCAAGAACTGGGCATATGTGCTGTTAGTTAGAGTCTGATTCTTTTTCTTGATCAAATCGTATTTCTCAAAGATACTCAGCTTTGGTCCTATCTTACTTGACTGGTTGATTGGTGGAGTATATGTAGGCTTCTTTGGTAATATTGAGGTTATGATCTACTTATTGCTTGTACTGAGGAGTGACCGATCAACCTCTGTTATTGTAGTGGATGGAATTGCCTTTTCTCTAGCCGAGTCAGGAGCCAGACTAGCTTTTGGCCTCTTAGTATGTAGTCGAAATTCTTCAGATGATACTTCAGTGACAGGAGGTGACAGATTCTGCCTAGGGCTTTTCTCTTTTGGGGCATGTGGTGTGTTCGTCTGTGATACAGTGATCGAGAGGTCCTGTTGTTCTGTCTCAACCAAAGTATTTGGCTCCCATTCTGTCTGGTTGGAATTTTTTTTTACCTCAGGCCTAGATATGTGAACATATGGGATATTCTTATTTTTTATCCTCATCTCCAAAATTATCCTGCACGGATCATAGTGCCATGTGAAACTAAAAAAGAATTTCATTTCCTTTAGAGGTTTGTCTGCTTCCTCCCCGGTGCCTCGACTGTTGCAGATGAAAGAGCCAATCTGCCCTTTGATTCTGAGCTGTTGCTTCTTCTTCAAAGACAAAAAATGTATATCGTTCGATTTTATCATCTGCCTTATGTATTCCAGGGCAAAAATTCTGACAAGTAAGTACTTGGGTAGTTTATATGGGGCCAACTTTCACCCATATACTCTGATCTCAGTGTGATTTTGGTACAAGTACCAATCACTAGTCTTTGTATGGTCCAAGAGATGTAGGATCCTCTGAACTTCATCATTAATTCTAGGTTCGAGTCTGTTGCTGAGCATACTCACCACTGGATGGTAGAACTACTCGATGAACTGCTTGAAACTGAATTCTGTGGAGTTATGTCTGAGCAGAGAAGTCCATGTTGTTACTGCCTAGGGTCTACCATCCTCGTCCATCTTCTGCATAGAAAAATCAAATTTGTCTGCTTGGAAGAAAATGAACAAGTATGCCAGTATTGAAGAATACCAGAACATGCCTTCTGTGGGGAAATTTATGAATTGCTCATGAATTTTGTCTGCCAGGAATGTGATGAAGTCGAACTATGTAGTGGGTTTCTCATTAGTGGAGAAAATAGACAAAAATCCCAAAATGGGTTCATCTACCCATTGATCTGAAAAATAACCAAGCATGGTGCATAGTGATGTGATGACCTAGTTTCCTTTTATTGAGAACAGGGAGGAAGGATAAGGGAGATTTGTAGTGGGGAGCTGAGCAGATTGTGGAAGAAAAAGATAAAAAATCTGAGCTCTTTGAGGAAACAAGAGCTTCTGGTATAACTCTATGATGATTTCGAGGTTAAAAGGTGAGGCGGAGTCGGTTCGGGATATTTTCATCATTTGGTCGATGGTTTCTGGCATGATGAGGAAAAGAATTTCCTCAGACGAGGACATGATGGCTCTTTGCTCGAGGATATAGTAGGCTTGGCACTTGAGGGAGAATTCTGGGAAGTGGTGAATCTGGGGGAATAGATTCAAGGGTAGGTTGGACTCCCAGAGTCCAATTTCATCACTCTGGTCCAGGAAGACTTCTTTAAGCCATGATTGTAGGTCTGCAAAGTCGAAATCAAATTTTGTGTCTACGATTAAGTAGTCTTTGTCGGCCAGATGAATCTCGTCGAGGTCAACAGGAGGCAGGAAAAATGGATTCTCCTCACCTTCTGTTCGTTTTGACTTTGGTGCCATTACTGTAACAATACCTGCAAATAAAACAAAATTTAGTGGGGACGGCTGTAGTCGTGGGAAACTAACTATAACAGAGAGGAAAACGAGGTAAATTCTCTGGTGCGATGAGTGGGTAAATGGTGAAGGAATGAAGGTTGAGGGTTGTTTTGAGTAAACGGGTATCCGTTGGGTGCGGGAGACAGGTCAGCTGGTTAACGGATAAGTTAGCCAGTAATAAATGGCCAATGGGTCATTTAGAACATGATATGGAAGGTGAAAACGAATGAAGCATACGGATGAGTGACGTGGCGGTNCGTTAAAGGTAGAACGGTCCAGGGGGGGTCCAAAAAGACTTGTCCATCATAGATCTGAGCATGAACATCTGAGCTGTTGATACATGAGCAGTGCATAAATGTGAGCGTGAAAGCATATGCGCCCAGAGAACTTAGGATAAGTGCATATCGTGGGTTTTCCCAATCTTTCACATGTTTATATCACCAAGGAGTTAGACAACCAACCTTTTAAGCATCCAAGACATGGTCCAACATTGATCATCGAGGTTGTTTTATTGAAATAAAGCAAACTACCCTATGTTCTAACCTAATTTCCTATGACAATTAGCCCAGATTAAACTGTTGGACTAAGAACTTACTCTATCCTGGGGCTATCTGACCAAGATTAGGCAGTCTGGCCAGATTTATTCACTAACTAACCTAGATCACTTGGCTAATATTAAATAGTTTAGCTAAGCTTATTCACTATTCCTATCAACATCAATTTAAAAGAACTTGGCCATGCTTGAAAGGTATGGACCAAGTCACTGTTATTGGATGGGGCTCTATTGAATTTCTTTTATGCCCTCTTTTATTCTTTTTATTTTTTCTTTCTTTTTCTTTTTTCTTTCTTTTCTCAAATTATTTGCAGAATGAAAAATCATTTGACAAACAAAAACACTGAAGAGATAACATTTCAATCACTAGTTGATCCTATAAATTATAGGGTTATAACAGTGGCTCCACCTGGGGATGGTACTCTCCTTGTGAAGTGCCAAGAATCCTGATTCCTGATGTTCTGAAACTTTCTCCATAGTTGCCTTTGTTGTTTGATTGGTTTTATTTCGAAAAATTGGAAGACAATGTTTAGTGGCTTAGGGCCTTCTCTCCGGGCTTTAACCATTTGACCAAAGTTATTCACTCAGAAATTCACAAGCAAAATGAAAATTCTTTGTACAATGGAAAGTGTAACTTCAGGTCCCTACTGAGGCGGTGAATAATGCTTTAGCATTCTGCCATTTACAGGTCCTCCTGGCATATCTGTCCCATCACTGTTGTTGAGCAAGAAGACGTTATTTCCTCTAAATGCTTGAATCATGTATGGTCCCTTCCACAGACTATCGAATTTTCCATGATTTCCCTTGTCTTCATTTTGGGAATCCCATCTCAACACCAAATCACTTAGCTCGAAATCATCTTCCTTGGTTCTTTTGTCAAAAATCTTCTTAATGCTTTCTTGGACTACCTGAGTCTTGTTGTATACTTCTTCCCTGGACTGCTGCAAATGGATCATCTGGTTTATCCTTCTTTGGGAGTCGTTCAGCTCGGCTTGCATGTATTGCAACAATTTCATGACAGGAACTCCTAAGGAAGTGGGAAAAACTGCTTCTGTGCCATAGACCAGCTGATATGGTGACATACCGATTGACCTTTTGGTGGTCAGCCTATCGGCCCATAGTGAAAAAACCAACTTGTTATGCCACAACCTTTTGTTTTCTTACAAAGTTTTCTTGACAATGTTTACCAAGGTTTTATTTGATGATTCCGCCAGCCCATTTCCCTAAGGGTAATAAGCCGTGGAATGTCCCAAACCAATATGATACTGGTTGTAGAAATCTATGAGTTTCTTAGATCGAAAAGCAACTGCATTGTCAGTTATAATCTTTCTAGGACATCCAAAATGGGACAAGATATTATTTTCAAGAAATTTAATAATGAAAGAATCAGTAGATTGCCTGCTTGGTACTGCTTCGATCCATTTTGTAAAATAATCTGTGTCAGTAAGAATCCACCTGTGCTGGCACGAAGAAGGAGGATGTATTTCTCCAATGAATTCTAATCCCCATTTTTGGAAAGGGGTCTCAACAGAGATTGGTTTCAGGGGTAGAGGAAGAAGTTTCCTTTTGCCTTCGAACAATTGACATTTATGACACGAAGTCACTTTATGATGCACATCAACGAATAGAGTTGGCCAATAGAATCTAGCTCTCAGGATTTTATTAGTTGTGGTCTTCCAACTCAGATGACCACCATAGTCTCCTGCATGAAAATCCTACAATACTTTGTCAGCTTCATCCTTCAATAGACAATTTAACAAAATACCTCCAGGATCTTTCCAATACAGATTGCCTTCTAGAATGAAAAATTTTAATGCTTTTAATTTCAAAAACCTAGCTTTAGTTTTGGTCAGACCAGGGGGAGCTTGTAAATTATGAAAAACAAATATCAGGTCTGCGTACCATGGAGAGTTGAGAAATACCTCCCTCATGCTTGGAGTCGCATGCTCACCCTGTTCATCTACTGCAGCTAAGAAATTAATGTCAAGAGGATGGAAATTTGATTCAGCCATTAACTTTGCTAGACCTTGACCTATAATCAGTTTAGTAGGCTTAATCTCTATGTCATACTCTAGAATGATAGCAATCCATTTTCCTGTTCGGCCGTCTGGATTGTCCTGGGTTAAAATGTCTTTTACTACCGCATTCAGAACATATGCAATGGTGTGGGAATGGATAATGTATACTCTAAAATATTTTATGGCTTTCACCAAGGCAAAAACTTGTTTCTCCATTATTTTATAATTCAAAGCAACATCTCTTAAATCTTTACTGAAAAAAGGCTATGGGTTGTTCATACCCTTCACTGTTTTTCTATAGTAATACTGCTGCAATGGTATGTTTAGAGGCGAAAGAAAAAAGATAAAAATCTTTGGTGAAGTCAGGATTGATCAAGACTGGAGACTACATGAGTGCGCCTTTGACTTGTTCAAAATATTGCCTGGACTCGGTGTCCCATTTTATTTTTGTGTCCTTTTTTAACATGTGTGTGATGTTCCTGAGAAGCTTAGCCAGGTTGGGTATGAATCTTCGCAGAAAATTTATTTTTCTGACAAAAGACTGTAACTCTTTGATATTTCTTGGGTGTTCTAATTTCTGAATGGCCTTGATTCTGCTGGGGTCTATTTTAATTCCGTCCTTAGAGATTATGTGTTATAGCAGTTTACCTTCCTCTAATCCCAAAAGGCTCTTCTTAAGATTCAAAGAAATCCCAAATTTCTTGCATTTCTCAAAAACTCGTCTGAGATGTCGTAAGTGCTCGTCATCAGATTGGGAAAACATAGTTACATTGTCCATATAGATGACTATAAATTTATCAAGTTCTTCCACAAAAGTGATGTCCATCACTCTCTGGAAAGTGGCCCCAGTGTTCATCAACTCGAAAGGCATTTTCACATACATGAAAGTACCCCATGGTGTTGTGAAAGCAGTTTTCTCTTGGTCATCTAGGTGAACGAGGACCTGATTATAACCCGAGAACCCATCCAGTAAAGAGATTCGACTGGATCCGACTACCCTTTGTAATATGTGGTCCATTTTTGGCAATGGGTAATTGTCCTTCAGAGAGACCTTATTCATATTTTGGAAATCGATGCAAAGCCTGATTTCTCTGGATTTCTTTTGTGTTGGGACCAAATTTGAAACCCATTTGGAAAATCATAACAGGAATATGATTTTAGCATCGTACATTTTTTTGATTTCTTTTTCTATCAGGGGAAGTAGCTTGGGATTGATTCTCCTAAGTTTTTGTCTGAAAGGTTTTTGATCTTCTTTTATTGGAATCCTATGTTGTATGATGCTGGTGTCATAAGCTTTTAAGTCCTCATAACCCCAGGAAAATACATCTGAATATTCCTTGAAAATCTCAATGTATTTGAGTTTCTGCTCAGGGGGTAATGATTTGGAAAGTTTCACCATCTTGGGTTTATCTTCTGTCCCTATATTACAATCTTCTACTTCTTGACCACTGGCTTCAATTTTCATTTTTTTAGCTACATCATTAAAATCAAATAGGTCTTCTAAAGGAACTAAACCCCTAGGTAAAACATTACTTTTTAAATGCAAAACATTAGCTTCTATCTCATCCTCACCTAACTCTCCTGAATCTATCTTATTTACACTATCATTTGCAAAATCAGGTCTTTTTACATTTTCATCTTCATTTTCTAAGTCTATGTTTGTACACTCAAAATCATTTTTACATTGTAGAAAATCTTCAATTTGATCATCATTACCAAATACCTGCCAGTATCTGATGTTGTCTGGAACAGTTGGTTTACACTTCACCTCCACTGTGTATGGGCGAGTGGAACGAAAACGTATATTGCATGTGGATGCTAACGTAGCTAACCCATCTGCTAAAATATTATGTCTCCTAGGCATCACCTGAAAATCAACTTCAGTGAAACATTTAAGGGTGTCCAGAACAACATTTCTATAAGCTCTATGACAGAGATGTTTTGCTACATACTCACCTTTAATTTGTTTAATAATTAATTCGGAATCTCCCCTTACCATGATTTGTTTGGAACCAACCTTCTTCAATAGTTTAAGACCAAGCATCAAAGCTTCGTACTCAGCGATGTTGTTAGTGCATTGAAAATTCAGTTTATAAGAATGGTTTTCCGAATACCTAGATCTGTGATTGTGCAACCAAACTCTTTCTCCAACTCCTTTTTTGCTTACGGCCCCATCAAATTCCATGCTCTAGAAATCCGCTAGCAATTCTTCAGTTATCACATTTTTCTTTCTTTCTGCCTCGGTGATTTATTGGCCTTCGTCCGGACCAGATGTATCTTCTTCCAGCTAAGTGATTTGTTCTCCCGTATCACCATCGTTATATAGGATAAATGAATCTAGGTCAGAATGTGCAGAGTACAGAGGATAGTTATGTGGTTTTTCTTGGCTGCTAACCATGTATTTCATCAGTGTTTCTCTGTATAGTCTTCTTTGTTTCCCAAAGACTGGGATAGTGGCATACGACATATCCAACTACAAAGTACCTTTCAACTTGGCCCACCAAGACCGAGACAACAACATACCATATTTCGGGGGAATGTCTGCAACCAAAACATCCATCACCATGCTTTTTGTGAGAATCTGAACCAGGGTGATACACAGATCCTTGATCAAACCGATACATGTAACTTTACTGGAGTCAAAAGAGTGTAAGTCCTTGTAAGGTCTGGTAACCTCAAGTCCCAGTTTTTCCATCACTACTTTAGGCATTAGATTATGGGAAGCACTCGAATCTAACATAGCATTATGTAGAATCAGGTTGTGTATATTAAGGCTGATGTAAAAAGGAGCGACAACACCATTGTCGGTCTAACCATCCACTTAAGGTCCAAACAGGAGTTCAGGTTGATCATCTATAAGGTTTATAGTATCTAAATGATTCGTTGAGCCAATGGTTAAGGACTTCGTGCCTATATCAGGTTCAATGCTCAGTCCTTTGATCACCTGGGATCGGTAAGCATCTTTGGTCATCAACTCAGAAAGGGGAATGAGAATTTTTACTTTGGCTAATTCTCCTTTGAGGCTGAAAGGTGTAGGTGCTCTGCTTTGGCTCAGCAATTCTGATTTGTCCACCACACTCTTCTGGCCAGAAGTATTTGGTGGGTTAGTTGATGAAACCTTAGTGTACGATGATCTTTTCAGAATAGTAAGGTTTCTTTTTGCTGGATCTTCAACATTACCTTTTTCAGGGATCCTCTCGATAGAAGGCTCGGGGGATTTCTTGGTTTCGATTGTCTTCTTTGTTTCAGTTACCTTTTTTGGGAAACTTTCGTCTGTCTTTTTACTTCGTAGATTGTACTGTCGGTGCACCTCCATAATGGAATTTTCAAATGGTTTTTGTTCGGTATCTTCAGCTTCTTCACTTACCTTTGTTTGAGAGAGAAGAAAAAGTTCTTTCTCTTCCTGGGTAAGGAAAATTGCTTCATTATCGTAAATGCCCATGAGGTTTATGTGTGTATCCTCTGGTTCTTCAATTACCTCATCTCCTTCATCGACATAGTTTTCTTGTAGGGGGCGGTCTGATCTGTTGATCAGGACCTCTCTGTTCCCTTTGATCCCTAGGATCTCTCTGCCTGATTTGAGGAGGGTTTCTTCTAAAGTTAGGATTCTGAATTTGAGGAGTTGGTGGGTTTTATCTAGGAGGGTTTCTTTCGGATAAAATAAGTCTCTCCATCATTCTTTCCATTTCTCTGGCTAAGAAATCCAATTTGGAATCGGAAGTTTATGTGGAAGGTTCCTCTTTGAATGTGACTCTTCTTTCTGTCCTCTGTCATTCCCTTTTTTCCAACAGGTTGGCCTCCACACTTATTTCACTTTTCTTCATGTCCTCCAGGGTGGTGGAGTTTCTTTCCCTTAATTGATATGACATATCGACATCAAAACCATCAGGGAATTTTATCAATGCCAAACCTTGTGGAGGTTTAATATCGGCTGGAATTGCATTGTATAGGTTATTGAAATGGGTGCAGTAATCTTGTATTGTCTCAGCTTGATTTCTTCTGATGTTTTGTATTTTGACAAGATTTGGAGAGGGTTTTTCTTTACCTCCCATCTGTCTAGAAAACGTCTTTGAAATGCAGTAAGGTCGAGCACTGAGGCAGCGTGTAAACCTTTATACCATTTCTTAACGTCACCCGTCAAACTTTGTGCAAACACTCTCATTTGAACGTCAGCCTCATGTACTTCCTGCAGGTCAAAATAATCATTCATTTTATCAATGTGTTGCTGGACGCTCAAGGGTCCTGTTCCATCAAACTGTGGAAGTATCATTTGATAGTCCTGGGGCATAGCATGAAGGGGTGCGACCAACACCAAGGGAGCATATAAGGCTGCCATGATAGGCGGAGGAGGCAGGATGACCACCTAGACGATAGGTGGGGTGGTGACAGAAGACGGTTCACCACCCCACCTATCTTCTAGCAGTGGGAGATAGAACTTCAGGGGTTCGGGGTTGCAAGATGGTTGGGTCTAGGACGATTTCTGCCACAAAGCTATCAGATTTTGTTCTAAACAAGATTTGTTTGAAAAGGATGTCAAAGTCAAGATCCTGAAGGGAAACAAGCTCTTCTGGAAGAGAAATGGACCTCTGAAGGGGATTATGACTTACTGAACCTTCTGCAATGGTCTTTCTCCTGAGTATCTATTCTGGATTATCAGTTGCTATTGCAGGTTCTAGGTCTGGGTGAGATCGAGTATAAGCTCCTTTGGGAGCCAGATTTCCTTTTGATTTATATATATATAATTTTTAGTTTTATGAATATGAAAATAATATGTGCAAGTTTTTATCAACCTCTGAACATTATTTCTTTCTCAGATTTGCAATTTTTCAGAAACAGACTTTTCTTCCAGGGAAAGAAAACATGAGGTTAAAATTTGTTCAGTTCGTCCCCAGTATGGTCACAACTATGTTAAGGCTCTGTAAATTTCCTAGAGGTTGTCATAAAATAAGAAATCTACAGGAGGTAACTTTATCCAACCACTTCGAAGCTAGGATCTATCCCTACCAGATTCAGAGAGGGATCTCTCTGTATGATTTAGATATGTTTCAAATTTAAAATATTAGGCTAGGTAAATAAAATATCTTGGTTTTGTTTGATGTCATTTTCATTGGGTTGGCTAAGAGAGCTTTACACATCCATTGGGCTATGGGTTCTGTATCATGAAATGAAATCTAACCAGAAAAAAAAGAAACCTTTCACAGGGCGAGATAATGTAATCGCTAGATTCTTTTAGCAACATAAATGAGGAACAGCAGAAAAGGTGAGAATGTCAATTACAACAAAGAAGCAGTTAAGAATTTCTTTATCGTAAAATCAGAAGATGAAACACTAAAATATTTTAAAGTCAGAAATAGGGTATACAAAGATAAATACTGCAACGTTCGTTACGTTCAAATATTAGAATTAGAAAACAATGCGATAACTAAGCGATAATAACTTTAACTTAGAAAGGAAAACATCACCAATGAGTACATGCAAGAATCCTGTAAAAATGTCTATTTGTATTAATGGAAGATCTCTTAAAAATTATTACAGTCTGGTAACTCACAGGGCGTAAAGATCAACTCTCAATACTTCAAAAAGTGAAGTATTTATAACCCAAAATTACAAACAATCCTGTCATTAAAGATCAGGACATGGTAAATCTATTTTTAGCTTAACTAACTTAACAAATTACAAAAATCTAGGAAACTGTTTGATGATGTGTCGAAACTTCATGTTGTTTTCTAGGTGAACCGTTGGTGAGGCCTCTACATGACCTCATCTGACTGGATAGATGATTGGGATGGGACAAATCATCAACTACTCGATCAGGTTGCAAAGCTCTTCCCATCGAAGATAACTAGGAACACTGACTTTGAGTAACCTTCGGTAGAATTCATCCATCTCTGTGTACTTGGAAAAAGTAGGCTTAATGATGAAGATGTACCAGATCTCATGCTGTATGTTGATTTCCATTTGTAGCGCATCTAGGAATGCCTTGCCATTGATACTGGCTTGAATTCCTAAAAATTTCGAACTATCCTTAGCCACATCGGCTAGTCTCTTTTTGTAATCGGGGAGCGTCATCAATTTGTCATTTATCACCTTCAAACCAGGAAGACCTTTCTTCTGTAGAGCCTTGATCTTGTTGAAAAACCTTTGTACGCCTAGGTCAATAGCCTAAACCTTTTCTTCGAGCTGTAGCATCAGTCCTTTCTTGGTCAAGACTCTCTTGACCTCAAGGATGGTCTCTGTTCTATCCTCAGTTATTAGCTCTTCCAGCTCCCCTCTGGTTTTAGAATTTAGGTATTTGATGATTTCATTAGCCTCTGTGGGCATCTCTCCCAGTTCTGATCTAATCTTCTCGATGGCTTGTTTACTTCTCTGTACCAATTCATTTTTCTCAAACATAATCTGTATCATTGGCCATATTTCATTAATAGATTTGGTGATGACTGTCCAGACACTTTATTTGACTTCGGCCAGTGTTTTTCCTGCCACTGTTTGCTTCCGAAGCTATTGTAACTATTGTTTGAGTTGGTTTGACACTTTTTTTTCCTTGGAGTAGCTGGTTTGGTAAGAAGATTTGAGTTCCTGGAGGTTCTCAATCTCCCTTTTGAGCCTGCTAATCTTTGTTTCTTGCAGATTCATCTCTTCCATAGACTTAGCCAGTTCAACACTCTTTTCTAGAGACATCAGTGGGTTTACCGATGGAATTTCTGCTAGTGACGTTGTGCTCACTCTTAAGACTGGAACTGCACTCAATGGAATGACTTCCATGGTTTTTGACTGTTCTTTCTCTTTCACTAGCTTCTCCATTTCAGCTTCCATTTCCTTCAATTGTGCATTCTGCTCCATGATCAACTTAAACATCTCATCTTTTTCTCCTTTTGTCTCCGCTATTTCCTTTGCCTGCAAGTCTACTGTTGGTGGCAACTTCAATTGTTTCCAAAAATACATTATGTCAGCATTTTTCTTCTTGTACATCTCCTCGACTGCTTTCACATTCGAGGGATCATACTCGATCTTGAGGACCAGTTCCTCCAACATCTTAATACTATTATCCTTGGAAAAAGATGATATTTTCTCCAACTTCAACTGCGTCTGGACGTTATTCAGAGACACTTGTAACCTAGAGGTAGTAGTGGAAGCATGTGCAAATGTGGAGAAAACCATTTCTCCAGTTTGCATGTGCAGATCCATTTGATCAGCTAGATGCATGTCCTTAGTTTGGAATTCAAAAGTTTCCCTTTTGTAATCGGTGATTACCTTTGGGTCTAGCACCTATTCTTGGAGAAATGCCATGTGCATTCTTCCCTTCTTAGTGTCAAATGCCAATAACAGCCTGTGTTGTGCAGTCGATGATTGCTTCCATAACTGGGCATATGTGCTGCTAGTTAGAGTCTGATTCTTTTTCTTGATCAAATCACATTTCTCAAATATACTTAGCTTCGGTCCTGTCTTGCCTGGTTGGTTGATTGGTGGAGTATCTGTAGGCTTCTTTGGAAATACTGAGGTTATGATCTACTTGTTTCTTGTACTGAGGAGTGACTAATCAACCTCCGTCATTGTAGTGGATGGAATTGCCTTTTCTCTAGCTGGGTCAAGAGATGGACTAGATTTTGGCCTCTTGATATGTAGTTGAAATTCTTCAGATGATACTTCAGTGACAGGAGGTGATAGATCCTTCCTAGGCCTTTTCTCCTTTGGGGCTTGTGGTGTGGTTGTCTGTGATACAGTGATTGGGAGGTCCTATTGTTCTGTCTCAACCAAAGTATTTGGCTCCCATTCTATCTGGTTGGCAAATTTTTCTACCTCAGGCCTAGATATGTGAACATACGAGATATTCTTATTTTTTATCCTCATCTCGAAAATTATCCCGCACGGATCATAGTGCCATGTGAAACTAAAAAATAATTTCATTTCCTTTAGCAGTATGTATCCTTCCTCCCCGACGCCTCGACTGTTGTAGATGAAAGAGCCAATCTTCCCTTTGATTATGAGCTGCTTCTTCTTCTTCAAAGACACAAAATGTATATTGTTCAAGTTTATCATCTGCCTTATGTATTCCAGGGAAAAAATTCTGACAGGTAAGTACTTGGGTAGTTTATATGGGGCCAAATCGCACCCATAGATTCTGATCTCAGTGTGATTTTGGTACAGGTACCAATCACCAGTCTTTGTATGGTTCGAGTGATGTAGGATCCTCTGAACTTCATCATTAATTCTGGGTTCGGGTCTGCCGGTGAGCATACTCAGCACTGGGTGGTAGAACTTCTCAATGAACTGCTTGAAACAAAATTATGTGGAGTTATGTATGAGTATAGAAGTCCACGCTGTTACTGCCTAGGGTCTACCATCGTCGTCCATCTTCTGCATAGAAAAAGAAAATTTGTCCACTTGGAAGAAAACAAACAGGTATGCCAGTATTGAAGAATACCGAAACATGTCTTCTGTGGAGAAATTTATGAATTGCTCGTGAATGTTGTCCGCCAGGAATGTGCTAAAGTCGAACTGTGTAGTGGATTTCTCATCAGTGGAGAAAATAGACAGAAATCCCAAAATGGGTTCATCTACCCATTGATCTAAAAAATAACCAAGCAAGGCGCATAGTGACGTGATGACCTGGTTTCCTTTTATTGGGAACAGGGAGGAAGGATAAGGGGAGTTTGTAGTGGGGAGCTGAGCAGATTATGGAAGAAAAAGATCAAAAATCTGAGCTCTTTGAGGAAACGAGAGCTTCTGGTATAGCTCTACGATGATTTCGAGGTTAAAAGGTGAGGCAGAGTCGGCTCAAGATATTTACATAATTTGGTCGATGGTTTCTGGTGTGATGAAGAAAATAATTTCCCCGGATGAGGACACGATGGATCTTTGCTCGGGGATATAGTGGGCTTGGCACTTGAGGGAGAATTCTGGGAAGTGGTGAATCTGGGGGAAAAGATACAAAAATAGGTTGGACTCCCAAAGTCCAATTTCATTACTCTGGTCCAAAAAGACTTCTTTAAGCCATGAATATAGGTTTGTGAACTCGAAATCACATTTTGTGTCTGCGATTAAGTAGTCTTTTTCGGCCAGAGGAATCCTGTCGAGGTCGACAGGAGGCAGGAAAAATGGATTCTCCTCACCTTCTATTCGTTTTTACTTTGGTGCCATTACTATAACAATACCTGCAAATAAAACAAAAGTTAGTGGGGACGACTGTAGTTGTGGGTGACTGACTGTAACAGAGAGGAAAACGGGGTAAATTATCTGGTGCGATGAGTGGGTAAATGGTGAAGGAATGAAGGGTGAGGGTAGTTTTGAGTAAACGAGTATCCGTTGGGTGTGGGAGACAGGTCAGCTGGTTAACGGATAAGTTAGCCATTAATAAATGGCCAACGAGTCATTTAGAATGTGAGATGGCAGGTGACAATGACTGAAGCATATAGATGAGTGACGTGGCGATTATTGATTGGGGGAAAAGGCCATGGTGAAGGGACTTCCCACGGGTAAACGAGGGAGAAGGACTAACTGAGTTACATGATGTGACTGTTACAAAAAAGGTGGATAATGACATCATGAGGTGACGAGGTATGTCAGACAGTAATAGGCTGTGGGATTCGAGACCAATGGATTTATGCCACATATAGATAGGTGGCCCGCCAGAATAAAATTCCATTGCGGACCCCCCCCCAGCGTTAAAGGTAGATCAGTCGAGGGGGTCCGAAAAATACCTTGAGTCATTGATCTGCGCACTTTCCTTTCGACCACAGATCTGTGCGCGATCTTTAACACACATTCCGGACCCCCCCCCTCCATTAAAGGCAGAATAGACCGGGGGGGGCGGTCCGGAATCCAATATAGACCATAGATCTAGGCGCTGAAACTTGGGCCGTCCAGATGCGCGCATACATTATCTTTGATTCTGGACCCCCCCACCGTTAAAGGTAGAATGATTTGGGGGGTCCGAAAAGACTTGTCCACCGTAGATCTGGGCATGAACATCTGAGTCGTTGATACATGAGCAGTGCATAAATGTGAGCGTG
>JZKD02S2439373.1:0-15276 GCA_000966675.3 Picea glauca | reverse complement strand
GTGACTCCATCTATCAAATTTTAACATCCTTCATCAATTCTGGATTTTATTTTTGATTTTACCTCATCAATATTTAGGGATTCCTCAACTTTCTTACAAATTTCCTCTTCAAGTTTTTTTGTTAGTATCCTCTTCAATTTTGGAGGTAATATATTCATCCCTATTATTTGATTCATACTCTTGTAAATTCCTTTTCACCTTATTAACATCATTAAGAAGTTGTTGATCTCTTTTCTTGTCAAGGAAAAGAGAAAACCTCATAGGGAATTATCATGGGAATTTGGAGACACCCTCTTCATTTTTATAAAGGTGGTTCTCCTCTATTTCTCACTCAGATAAAAATTATATCAAGATTTCTAAATAACTAAATTTTCATTCATCAGACATTTAATGCTCACGTGTGGAATAGGAAATGAAAAGATTTTGGGGAAACAATTTCAACACAAAGAAGGAAAAATGATTTCTTTCATTCCACCATAACCATTTCCTATATCATAACAAGAGAAAGAAAAACATTTTAAGCAAGACAAACATAACATAGAGTAGCATAGATAGTCCTTTTCACAGAAATTTAAATGATTTTGTAACATTCATATCATAAGGATGTAAAGGAAACCCATTCTAAATATTTCATGCTTAAATAAAAGTTAGAAACCATAAAAGTCATGAGCTCCAAAATATCTCTTTATGGAGTTAAAATAATACATACAAATTTGATGTTTAAGATCACATAAAATGTGTGCAAAATTGGCACTACATAATATTCATGATACTTAAACGAGAAAATAAGAAATACATTCTTCATGATGGACTGGGATGGGGCTCCCATGGACCATATATTAAGCAGAGGTAACCCAAAAGACAAAAATGAAGCAGTCAATAATCAATCCTGCACACAAACAATAACATTTAGATGACAAGACTGAATGATTGTAGATCAAATATGCTCCTTCTACATAATCAAAAACCTCCTCAGAAGAAGGAGGGGATGTGTACTTGGATTCTTCAAGAACACATGCAACTCATGAGGCATGGATGGTTCAATCAAGAACCTCCTTTCATATGACTCCCCATAGGGATTGGTTCTGTGAATATGAAAGGTATGATGGAGGAACGATGTTTTCCTAGGTGATGAATCGATAACCAAAATCACAGGATGAGGAAAATTCAAGTTGAATCTCATTGATGGAAGGATTAGAAAAATCCTTGGTGTTCTGCACAACCCAAGATGATGCAGGGGTAAAAGCAATTTTTGAGAAATAAACTTGCAGGATGGTTCAAGGAGCAATGATGTTGTTGAAGGGAGTTTAGTTTGGAACTCTATATAATATGCAAGGAAACACTATTAGTGATGGGTATAATATTTCCATTGTTCCTGAGATTGGATCCGAAGAAGAAAAAAATCCTGCAATATCTGGATAAAAGGCCATGTTTTGGCATCAAAGACTAGGGCATATCAAAGAGAAGGGCCTTCGACTACTACATGATAAAGGTATGGTCGAATGTATTTCTAACTTCTCTTTAGGATTTGATTTCTATGAACATTGTGTATATGGGAAGCAAATCAGGTAAGATTCTCCTCTAGTGCAACAAGGGTAGAGAGAATTTTACAACTGGTGCACAATGATGTGTTTCAACCTATGTAGGTTATATCACTGAAAAAATATGTGTACTATGTCTAATTTATATATAATTTCTTGAGAAATACATGGATATATTTCCTCAATAAGAAATATGAATTATTTGACAGGTTTAAAGAGTTTAAGGCTCTTGTGAAGAATCAAACAAAAAAAATAATTAAGGTGATGAGGACGAATAATTGTGGAGAGTTCTACATAAATGAATTTGAAGGATTTTGTAAGAAGTGTGGTATAAAAAGGTAGAAGACTACTCCATATACACCTCAATAGAATGGAGTTGCAGAAAGGATGAATAGGGCATTCATGGAAAATCAAGGTTCATGCTTAGTGGTGTTGAGTTAGGACATGAATTCCAAGTAGAGGCAGTGGCTACTACATGTTACCTGGTCAATTGATCACCCTCATCAACGTTGGATGACAAGACTCCACATGAGGTATGGAATGGTAAGAAACCCTCTCTCACACATCTCAGTGTATTTGTATATGATTTCTATGTTCATGTTCCAAAGGAAAACAAGAGTGAGATAGATAAAAAGGTTGAAACATATATCTTTATTGGGTATAAATATGGTATGAAAGGATATAAGCTTTGCAACACATAAAATAAAAATGTAGTGTATAACCAAGATGTGGTATTTAGATAAATAAAATATGTTTTCAAACAGTAAGTCTTACCAGGGAGGGAAGAACTAGAGAAAATATAGATTGAGGTTAAGGATGATGAATTAGACTCTACAGAAGAACAATAATAATAAGAAGAAGATCCTCATACTCTAGTATTGAGGAGATCGGTTCGAGAAAGAAGGAAACTAGAAAGGTATAAACCACCTGATTTCCATTCAATTTTTTTGTTGTCTATTATTGATGATGATCCTAGAACTGTTAGGGAGGAAGTGGACTTAGAGGATGTAAAACTCTGGAAAAAGGCCATGGTTGAAGAAATGGAAGCCTTAGACAAGAATGAGGCTTGGGATCTAACAGAGTTTATGACTGAAAGAAACCCCATTGAAAGAAAATGGGTGTTTAAGAAGTAGTTGAATGTAGAAGAAAAAGTGAAGAAATATAAATCTCGGTTAGTCGAAAAAGGTTATTCCGAGGTAGAGGGAATTGACTTTGGTGAGATTTTTTCTTCTGTTTCCCTATTAACTGCTATTATATTTCTTTTATCTGTTGCTGCTATGTTTGATTTTGAAGTAGAAAAGATGGATCTGAAGAAAACATTCCTACATGGGGATCTAAAAGAAGAAATCTACATGAAGCAACCATAAGGCTTTGCTGTGAAGGAAAAGGAGTTGGGATGCAAGATGAAAAATTCCCTGTATGGGTTAAAGCAATCACTAAGGACGTGGTATCAAAAAATTTGTACTTACATGTTGGGACTTGGATTCACAAGGAGAAAAGAGGATCACTATGTGTATTTCAAATCAATTGGTGATCATATTATTTATTTGGTCTTGCATGTGGATGATATGTTGCTGATAGGAAACAACAAGGAGATTATCCAGGATGTGAAAACTTAGTTTTCCTCTAAATTTGACATGAAGGATGTTGGTATTGAAAATTTCAATTTGGTCATGGAAATTAAAGGAGATCATGAAAACATGAAACTCTTGTTAAATCAAAAGAAATATGTTGAGACAATATTGCAGAGGTTTAATATGAAGGAATGCAAACCGATCAATGTTCCTATTCCTATAGGTGTAATTTTATTTGTGGATCAATGTCCCAAGGACCAAGAAGAGGAAGATGAAATGTCTCATGTTCGATATGTGAGTGTGGATGGAAGCTTGATGTCTGTAATGGTATGTACTATACCGAACATTACACATGCAATGGGATTTTTGAGTAAGTATATGTAAAAACCAAGGAAGGAACATTGGACACCAATAAAGAGGGTTTTTAGGTATTTGCATGACACTACCAGTTATGGATTGTGCTACCAAGGAAGACCAATATTGGACAGAGTGTTGGACATACATGTCTTTTTGGATGTAGATTGGGCTTGAGATCTAGATCCTAGAAGATCTACAAGTGGGTATGTGTTTAACCTGTTTGGAGGAGCAATCAGTTGGATGAGAAAAAGACAGTCTATAGTGGCACTCTCAACTGCAGAAGCTGAATACATGGAAGCCACTCATGCAAGAAAGGAAGAAATATGGTTACATAGATTGTGTTCAGGTATTGGGTTGGTACAACAAGATGTAAGGATATATTATTCCATTCAAAGTGCAATATTCCTGGTGAAGAAGCTGACATATCATTCAAAGACAAATCATATTGATGTTCAATATCACTTTGTGAGAGACATGGTTGAAGACAAGAAAGTGTTGTTGATGAATATGGAAATTTTGGAGAATTTTACAGATTCATTAGCAAAATTGATGAGCATTGAGAAGTTTTCTTGGTGCAGAGGATCTGTGGACATTTCTGCCTTGGATTGTTGACTATGTAATCCCACAACGCCCTATATTTAAAGAAAAAAAAAAGTGGTAGAATGTTGGGTATGTGTTATATTCTTTGAAATATTGATCCCTTGTACTGTACAATGATATGGGAGCCTCGAGGGGTAGGGGGGGCGAGGGGCCCTCGAAAAAAAAATTGGTTGTTTTTTGCATCCATTTTTGGCACTATTTCCGCACATGATTTTCACTGATGGTTTTCTAATTCTGAATAAGGAATTATGGTTGTTGACTAATCCAGGTCAATGGATTAGGGTTTGTATTCCGTAAGATCCTATATGTATATAGTATTGTAAACAATGAAGATGTTATGAATAGAAGATTAGAGGTGCATCTCTAAACAAGTTGTTGGTTTTCCCGGTTTCAGTTTCTAGGGTAAAAATATCTATATAATGTGTGTGTGTGTGTGCCATTGTATATTTTCTAATTTTTATTAATAATCTATTTTCAATAATTAAATGTACAAGGTTAAAATCTACAAAGATGGTGTGGGACACCTATTGTACCAATATCCTATGCTACCCTAATTATAAGCGTCCTTCATTTTTTTCCCAAAGTGAGTGGGATGCACTAGTCAAGGATGCTAAGGAAAAAATGATGAGAAAGATGGATGGAACTAAAAGATGGAGAGCTAGAAAGATAATTATCCTATAATATACATTCTAAAGGAAACTTTTTCATTTTACCTAACTGACGAAATAACATTAACATGCACTTCAAATTTTTCATAGGATTAAAGACACTTTCAAGGCCATGAAGGCTAAAGTGGAAAAGTTTGGGAAACACAAACTTGGCCCCATAGGGTATGTTAAAGCAAAACAAAGAAATGTAAGTATTATAATTTAAAATATTTTGTTACTGAAATGTTCAACTATTATTTAAATGTAAGTCCAAATTAATTGTTTCATGTTATTATATGTAATCAACCAAATCTAGTTTGAAACCATTAAACAACAAGAGAATCCTACCAAACAAGCCTCTTAGATGAAATATTAACGAACAAAAGAATGCCAGAAAAGAGTTCACTAGGATAAATTTGCACTCCATTTCACTTATGCTTTTTCCAACACAAAGTAAAGGCCATTATTTATCTACTTATTTATTAATAACTATTGCTTCTTTATCCCATCAATAATTGAAAAATCAATACAGATTTGACCTTTTTTAAGCTCATTTCTTTCACTATTCGACATTTCCTCGACAACCATAATTGTGAGAAAATGAATTTTCTTGGTGAAGGAAATTATTTGGACACTTAGAAAGACTCAACACCTTCACTCCAAAGATGAAAATGCATGACTAGAGGGATTTCTCAATCCTAAATACAAATACAAAAGAGAAACCTACCATTAAAGTAAAGAATATTGCTTAGAGATCCCAATGAACTGTAAATCATTTTTTTTAAATGGGAACATTTCTCTTATGGATTTGGGCACCATGCATCACCTTGAAAATACATAAATTGATTTTTTTTTTTATTGTAAGGCCCATTATACTTGCTCTAACTTGAAAAACAATTTGGAAATGAGAGGGGGTGGCCAGACAATGAGAAACAAGATCACTGGCTACAAGTAAGGAATGCATGAGGAAGATTAGGTAATGCACGGATTTAAAAATCCCCAACACTTCATATTCCAGTAAATATTGGTAGTTACAGTTTGAAAAAATTTGAAACAATAATACCAATCATTGGGTTCACAAGCTAGAGGGTGAATCTCTTGTTTTGAGTGGAAAATAACAATGGGAACTTATTAATTTGCTTCGAGGAGGAAAACCATTGAGNGTGACTCCATCTATCAAATTTTAACATCCTTCATCAATTCTGGATTTTATTTTTGATTTTACCTCATCAATATTTAGGGATTCCTCAACTTTCTTACAAATTTCCTCTTCAAGTTTTTTTGTTAGTATCCTCTTCAATTTTGGAGGTAATATATTCATCCCTATTATTTGATTCATACTCTTGTAAATTCCTTTTCACCTTATTAACATCATTAAGAAGTTGTTGATCTCTTTTCTTGTCAAGGAAAAGAGAAAACCTCATAGGGAATTATCATGGGAATTTGGAGACACCCTCTTCATTTTTATAAAGGTGGTTCTCCTCTATTTCTCACTCAGATAAAAATTATATCAAGATTTCTAAATAACTAAATTTTCATTCATCAGACATTTAATGCTCACGTGTGGAATAGGAAATGAAAAGATTTTGGGGAAACAATTTCAACACAAAGAAGGAAAAATGATTTCTTTCATTCCACCATAACCATTTCCTATATCATAACAAGAGAAAGAAAAACATTTTAAGCAAGACAAACATAACATAGAGTAGCATAGATAGTCCTTTTCACAGAAATTTAAATGATTTTGTAACATTCATATCATAAGGATGTAAAGGAAACCCATTCTAAATATTTCATGCTTAAATAAAAGTTAGAAACCATAAAAGTCATGAGCTCCAAAATATCTCTTTATGGAGTTAAAATAATACATACAAATTTGATGTTTAAGATCACATAAAATGTGTGCAAAATTGGCACTACATAATATTCATGATACTTAAACGAGAAAATAAGAAATACATTCTTCATGATGGACTGGGATGGGGCTCCCATGGACCATATATTAAGCAGAGGTAACCCAAAAGACAAAAATGAAGCAGTCAATAATCAATCCTGCACACAAACAATAACATTTAGATGACAAGACTGAATGATTGTAGATCAAATATGCTCCTTCTACATAATCAAAAACCTCCTCAGAAGAAGGAGGGGATGTGTACTTGGATTCTTCAAGAACACATGCAACTCATGAGGCATGGATGGTTCAATCAAGAACCTCCTTTCATATGACTCCCCATAGGGATTGGTTCTATGAATATGAAAGGTATGATGGAGGAACGATGTTTTCCTAGGTGATGAATCGATAACCAAAATCACAGGATGAGGAAAATTCAAGTTGAAGCTCATTGATGGAAGGATTAGAAAAATCCTTGGTGTTCTGCACAACCCAAGATGATGCAGGGGTAAAAGAAATTTTTGAGAAAGAAACTTACAGGATGGTTCAAGGAGAAATGATGTTGTTGAAGGGAGTTTAGTTTGGAACTCTATATAATATGCAAGGAAACACTATTAGTGATGGGTATAATATTTCCATTGTTCGTGAGATTGGATCCGAAGAAGAAAAAAATCCTGCAATATGTGGATAAAAGGCTATGTTTTGGCATCAAAGACTAGGGCATATCAAAGAGAAGGGCCTTCGACTACTACATGATAAAGGTATGGTCGAATGTATTTCTAACTTCTCTTTAGAATTTGATTTCTATGAACATTGTGTATATGGGAAGCAAATCAGGTAAGATTCTCCTCTAATGCAACAAGGGTAGAGAGAATTTTACAACTGGTGCACAATGATGTGTTTCAACCTATGTAGGTTATATCACTGAAAAAATATGTGTACTATGTCTAATTTATATATAATTTCTTGAGAAATACATGGATATATTTCCTCAATAAGAAATATGAATTATTTGACAGGTTTAAAGAGTTTAAGGCTCTTGTGAAGAATCAAACAAAAAAAATAATTAAGGTGATGAGGACGAATAATTGTGGAGAGTTCTACATAAATGAATTTGAAGGATTTTGTAAGAAGTGTGGTATAAAAAGGTAGAAGACTACTCCATATACACCTCAATAGAATGGAGTTGCAGAAAGGATGAATAGGGCATTCATGGAAAATCAAGGTTCATGCTTAGTGGTGTTGAGTTAGGACATGAATTCCAAGTAGAGGCAGTGGCTACTACATGTTACCTGGTCAATTGATCACCCTCATCAACGTTGGATGACAAGACTCCACATGAGGTATGGAATGGTAAGAAACCCTCTCTCACACATCTCAGTGTATTTGTATATGATTTCTATGTTCATGTTCCAAAGGAAAACAAGAGTGAGATAGATAAAAAGGTTGAAACATATATCTTTATTGGGTATAAATATGGTATGAAAGGATATAAGCTTTGCAACACATAAAATAAAAATGTAGTGTATAACCAAGATGTGGTATTTAGATAAATAAAATATGTTTTCAAACAGTAAGTCTTACCAGGGAGGGAAGAACTAGAGAAAATATAGATTGAGGTTAAGGATGATGAATTAGACTCTACAGAAGAACAATAATAATAAGAAGAAGATCCTCATACTCTAGTATTGAGGAGATCGGTTCGAGAAAGAAGGAAACTAGAAAGGTATAAACCACCTGATTTCCATTCAATTTTTTTGTTGTCTATTATTGATGATGATCCTAGAACTGTTAGGGAGGAAGTGGACTTAGAGGATGTAAAACTCTGGAAAAAGGCCATGGTTGAAGAAATGGAAGCCTTAGACAAGAATGAGGCTTGGGATCTAACAGAGTTTATGACTGAAAGAAACCCCATTGAAAGAAAATGGGTGTTTAAGAAGTAGTTGAATGTAGAAGAAAAAGTGAAGAAATATAAATCTCGGTTAGTCGAAAAAGGTTATTCCGAGGTAGAGGGAATTGACTTTGGTGAGATTTTTTCTTCTGTTTCCCTATTAACTGCTATTATATTTCTTTTATCTGTTGCTGCTATGTTTGATTTTGAAGTAGAAAAGATGGATCTGAAGAAAACATTCCTACATGGGGATCTAAAAGAAGAAATCTACATGAAGCAACCATAAGGCTTTGCTGTGAAGGAAAAGGAGTTGGGATGCAAGATGAAAAATTCCCTGTATGGGTTAAAGCAATCACTAAGGACGTGGTATCAAAAAATTTGTACTTACATGTTGGGACTTGGATTCACAAGGAGAAAAGAGGATCACTATGTGTATTTCAAATCAATTGGTGATCATATTATTTATTTGGTCTTGCATGTGGATGATATGTTGCTGATAGGAAACAACAAGGAGATTATCCAGGATGTGAAAACTTAGTTTTCCTCTAAATTTGACATGAAGGATGTTGGTATTGAAAATTTCAATTTGGTCATGGAAATTAAAGGAGATCATGAAAACATGAAACTCTTGTTAAATCAAAAGAAATATGTTGAGACAATATTGCAGAGGTTTAATATGAAGGAATGCAAACCGATCAATGTTCCTATTCCTATAGGTGTAATTTTATTTGTGGATCAATGTCCCAAGGACCAAGAAGAGGAAGATGAAATGTCTCATGTTCGATATGTGAGTGTGGATGGAAGCTTGATGTCTGTAATGGTATGTACTATACCGAACATTACACATGCAATGGGATTTTTGAGTAAGTATATGTAAAAACCAAGGAAGGAACATTGGACACCAATAAAGAGGGTTTTTAGGTATTTGCATGACACTACCAGTTATGGATTGTGCTACCAAGGAAGACCAATATTGGACAGAGTGTTGGACATACATGTCTTTTTGGATGTAGATTGGGCTTGAGATCTAGATCCTAGAAGATCTACAAGTGGGTATGTGTTTAACCTGTTTGGAGGAGCAATCAGTTGGATGAGAAAAAGACAGTCTATAGTGGCACTCTCAACTGCAGAAGCTGAATACATGGAAGCCACTCATGCAAGAAAGGAAGAAATATGGTTACATAGATTGTGTTCAGGTATTGGGTTGGTACAACAAGATGTAAGGATATATTATTCCATTCAAAGTGCAATATTCCTGGTGAAGAAGCTGACATATCATTCAAAGACAAATCATATTGATGTTCAATATCACTTTGTGAGAGACATGGTTGAAGACAAGAAAGTGTTGTTGATGAATATGGAAATTTTGGAGAATTTTACAGATTCATTAGCAAAATTGATGAGCATTGAGAAGTTTTCTTGGTGCAGAGGATCTGTGGACATTTCTGCCTTGGATTGTTGACTATGTAATCCCACAACGCCCTATATTTAAAGAAAAAAAAAAGTGGTAGAATGTTGGGTATGTGTTATATTCTTTGAAATATTGATCCCTTGTACTGTACAATGATATGGGAGCCTCGAGGGGTAGGGGGGGCGAGGGGCCCTCGAAAAAAAAATTGGTTGTTTTTTGCATCCATTTTTGGCACTATTTCCGCACATGATTTTCACTGATGGTTTTCTAATTCTGAATAAGGAATTATGGTTGTTGACTAATCCAGGTCAATGGATTAGGGTTTGTATTCCGTAAGATCCTATATGTATATAGTATTGTAAACAATGAAGATGTTATGAATAGAAGATTAGAGGTGCATCTCTAAACAAGTTGTTGGTTTTCCCGGTTTCAGTTTCTAGGGTAAAAATATCTATATAATGTGTGTGTGTGTGTGCCATTGTATATTTTCTAATTTTTATTAATAATCTATTTTCAATAATTAAATGTACAAGGTTAAAATCTACAAAGATGGTGTGGGACACCTATTGTACCAATATCCTATGCTACCCTAATTATAAGCGTCCTTCATTTTTTTCCCAAAGTGAGTGGGATGCACTAGTCAAGGATGCTAAGGAAAAAATGATGAGAAAGATGGATGGAACTAAAAGATGGAGAGCTAGAAAGATAATTATCCTATAATATACATTCTAAAGGAAACTTTTTCATTTTACCTAACTGACGAAATAACATTAACATGCACTTCAAATTTTTCATAGGATTAAAGACACTTTCAAGGCCATGAAGGCTAAAGTGGAAAAGTTTGGGAAACACAAACTTGGCCCCATAGGGTATGTTAAAGCAAAACAAAGAAATGTAAGTATTATAATTTAAAATATTTTGTTACTGAAATGTTCAACTATTATTTAAATGTAAGTCCAAATTAATTGTTTCATGTTATTATATGTAATCAACCAAATCTAGTTTGAAACCATTAAACAACAAGAGAATCCTACCAAACAAGCCTCTTAGATGAAATATTAACGAACAAAAGAATGCCAGAAAAGAGTTCACTAGGATAAATTTGCACTCCATTTCACTTATGCTTTTTCCAACACAAAGTAAAGGCCATTATTTATCTACTTATTTATTAATAACTATTGCTTCTTTATCCCATCAATAATTGAAAAATCAATACAGATTTGACCTTTTTTAAGCTCATTTCTTTCACTATTCGACATTTCCTCGACAACCATAATTGTGAGAAAATGAATTTTCTTGGTGAAGGAAATTATTTGGACACTTAGAAAGACTCAACACCTTCACTCCAAAGATGAAAATGCATGACTAGAGGGATTTCTCAATCCTAAATACAAATACAAAAGAGAAACCTACCATTAAAGTAAAGAATATTGCTTAGAGATCCCAATGAACTGTAAATCATTTTTTTTAAATGGGAACATTTCTCTTATGGATTTGGGCACCATGCATCACCTTGAAAATACATAAATTGATTTTTTTTTTTATTGTAAGGCCCATTATACTTGCTCTAACTTGAAAAACAATTTGGAAATGAGAGGGGGTGGCCAGACAATGAGAAACAAGATCACTGGCTACAAGTAAGGAATGCATGAGGAAGATTAGGTAATGCACGGATTTAAAAATCCCCAACACTTCATATTCCAGTAAATATTGGTAGTTACAGTTTGAAAAAATTTGAAACAATAATACCAATCATTGGGTTCACAAGCTAGAGGGTGAATCTCTTGTTTTGAGTGGAAAATAACAATGGGAACTTATTAATTTGCTTCGAGGAGGAAAACCATTGAGNTGTGATGTTGTTTTGGGCCAACCATATATGTGGAAACATCATGTTTTTTATGATTCTCGACCCCGTAGTGTCATTATTACTCTGGGGGGTCATCTCTACAGGATACTAGAGGTAGTTCCGACTACTTTTACACCAAAACAATGCCACAAGGTAATCTCTCATAATGAAAAATTCATCCTCTTCACAATCTGTTCAAAGGATGCACAAAAGGCCACTGCAACCTCAAAACCTTCTATCCAATAGAAGCAAATTGCAAAAGAGAAAGAAGATATTGTTTCTTCACCTATGATGGTGCCTACACAATGCCATATCAAGCCCAGAAACAACATGTTGGTGGAACATATTCAATCCTGCCAGCAATAGGTTCGTGAAAACCTTCCACAGACCAAGAAATGCAACTTCTCCAACAAGGCACACAATTCATCAAGATTCAGATTCAGAAAACATTTCCCCCTCTTCCCTGGGCACTGAACGCAATGGAGACCATTGTTTCCTAAGGGAGGAGGATTGATCCAGGTGGATATTGGTGGCTACCCACTTGTTCCAAATTCCAACTGGCTCATATTGGCAATTTTCAGTTCAACACCTTTCTCTGTAATGGGGACATTTCTTTGCAATTGTGGGTTCTGCACTTCCGGGGCTATCTTGAAGCCCTACACAACATCCAGGTGGATAATGGTGGCCACCCACCTATTCCAACTGAATTATTTTTGAATTTTGCATGTGAGTACATCTTTTTGTACTTCCATGGCTGTTTTGGGTCCCTAAACAATGTTTTCTTGGATTTATATAGTCAAACTATAGACAGAGTTAGAGTTTGATGACATAATGCGTAGTTCTCGAAAATACCTTTCCAATGGGATATTACATGCCTAAAACAAAGATCATATGCAAAAGTTACGACCTTGGTAAATTGATGTACTAACTTATCCCAACTAGGACCACATGACTTTTGGTGCTTCATCTCCTAGGGTTAGGTTTTTGGATGTCTAGGGTTTTGACATTCATTTTTATCATAAAAATTCCTTCAAAGCCTCATTGTACTCATCTTATTGTGAATGAGCGTATTCGTCACATCTCTTCTCAGAGATAAAGATGCCACCATTCTAGCAAGTCTTGCACTCTGTATTTTTACAGTCTCTCTACATTTCTTTCATTAATTGAAATCATGTATTGTTGTATTTCTCCGTTTCTAACAATTTTCATGTGTATTTATTGTAATATCTCTTCTTTCATTTCGTTCCGAAAATAATCTAGATCATTTGTAGTAAAGGGCATGAAATATTTGGTGTGCAAACTCAAAAGATCCCTTTATGGTCTAAAGCAATCGCCAAGTATGTGGTATTAGAAGTTTGACATATACATCCTTAGTTTGGGATTTGTGAGTTCAGAAAATATGATCACTGCATATATTCCAAGGAAGAAGGTGGGCGTTTAATATATGTAGCTTTGTATGTTGATGACATGTTGCTGATTGGAAACAACATGGACACAATAAAGGAGGTGAAGAAGCAACTATCCTCCAAGTTTTACATGAAGGATCTCAGTGCAACTAACTTCATTCTGGGAATGGATATTAAGAGAGATCGAGCCGCTAAGAATCTATGGTTGAACCAAACGAAATATATTAAAACAATTCAACATGCAAGATTGTAAACTGGTGAAGTTGCCAATTCCTGTGGGAGCAAGGCTTACTGCTGAACAGTTTCCAAAGACACATGAAGAAATAGATGACATGGCACATGTTCCCTATGCAAGTGTGGTTGGTAGTCTAATGTATGTAATGGTATGCACTTGACCAGACATTTCCCATGCAGTGGGAGTGTTGAGAAGGTACACGTCGACACCTGGAAAGGAGCACTAGACAACTTTCAAGAGAGTATTCAGGTATTTGTGTGGAAAGAAGGACTATGATATATGCTACCAAGGAAAACTTGGAGGTGAAAGTGGTAAATTAGATGTACATGGATTTGTCGAAGCCGATTGGGCTAGAGATTTGGATCGACGAAGGTCGACCAACATATATCTCTTCAATATGTTCGGTGGAGCAATAAGTTGGATGAGTAAGTGACATGCAGTTGTAGCCTTGTCAACAACAGAAGCTGAATACACGACGATCACTCATGGAAGCAAAGAAGCGGTATGGTTTCAAAGGTTGTGTTCAAGAATTGAGTTTGAGAAGAGATCTATGAAGGTAAGTTGCGATAGTCAAAGAACAATGTTTTTGGAAAAGAACCCTGCTTATCATTCAAAGAATAAGCACATTGATGTAAGAAGAATGAAAAAAAGGGGAATCTCTGTCATCAAAGATTTGGTTGGGATGAAGTTAGTATCAAAGAATTTTTCTAGATTGGATGCAAAGCCCTATATTTTCTAATACGAGAAGGATACGAGTTCCAAGGGTCTAGATGCTGCCTCAAAATATTGTGAGAATTTTCTTGAATGGAAAAAAAAGAGACTCTGTGATAATGAAAGAAAATATATTTCACTTTTTTGCTAAATAGATTCCTATTCCCCATTCTTTGATCCATTCCGTTCCATTTCCCTATTCTAATTTTACCCGAGGTCTTTGAATTAGCCCCTCCGGATCAATCCTGTACCTTACGATATGGAAAGAGGTATAAATATCTTCATATACCAGATGTTCACTAATGAGTATTGCATCTTCAAAATTGTATCCTTCCCATGGCATAGAAGCTAATAAAAAGTTTTTCCCCAAAGAGAATACCTCAATCCTCAATCTATATTTTTAGATAGAATCTATCTATAAGTGCCTCGAAAAAAAAGAAACCTCTCGATGTGTCTAACATCTCGTCCCAATACAGTGCCAATCCAACAATTCATTTATATTTTATTCTGGATTGACAATAGTGTATCGTGTCGATATAATTCGTCCATCACCATTTCGACAAATTAAATTGATTGATACATGTCTTTCATAAGTTTGACCAAATCCAACTTGATTCTCCATAGATTTCCAATTACAAGTTTGCCTAAAAAGCGTTGATCGACTCGGGAATTATTCATCGATCTTTCTTTGATCCCCTGTAAGAGGTCACCGACCCACATACAAACGTTAGCCTCCTCATTTATTCCAAGAAGAAATGACTGTAGATAGAGACAATTGGTTTGTTTTTCCGGGGCGGACGTGGCCAAGTGGACCAAGGCAGTGGATTGTGAATCCACCATGTGCGGGTTCAATTCCCGTCGTTCTCCCATCTCCGAATCCGCCTTTGACCATCAGATCAAATGTGAGTAACTTGTCTTTTTTGAGGGTGCCTCTATCCTAGTTTGTTCATGCTTCAGACAAAAAATCTGGTCCTCTCCATATTATCATATCTTTGGAACCAATTATCCGATATGAACTGCCTCCCATAGGAGTCTGGGCCGTGTCTCAGTCCCAGTGTGGCTGATCATCCTATCAGACCAACTACTGATTATCGCCTTGGTAAGCCCCTTATTCATAGAATACATGTATGCAAATGTTTGTTGTTCCTTTCCCCGTCTCTTCG
>JZKD02S2439362.1:5921-27605 GCA_000966675.3 Picea glauca | reverse complement strand
TAGGTCTTCTTACATCCGCCTTATTCTATTTTATTGAAAGGCCTTATTAATATTGACCTTTATTACATCCGAATATATTGATCTACCTATGTGCGGGTTAGGACCCTAACATTAAGAAACTAATATAATGCATATAATGAATAAGAGATATATTAGGTAATGACCAATCTCAATATGTATTATTTAACTTTTGTTTTATCCACACTTGATAGCTTTGCCATCTTTTCATATTGATCATATGAAAAAAAAAGAAATTGATTTTGAAGACAATTCAAATCTTTTACTTGAAATATTGAAATGAAGGTCATACCCTATCTCTCTTGCTTTCCAATATTAATAGTTTCTTTCTCCAACCTCATATGTTCCTCACCATTTTATTTACATTATGATGCATGATTTTGGTTTTAATGCATTATATATATATTCTAATGTTTATAATGTGTGAATACTAACATATTAATCACACCCAAACAAACAAAGTAATGGACTTCAACTTATATTTTGAAATTGGTTTGTATTGTGTTATTGTTAAATTTGTTTCACTTGATAATTTGCACTATTTTGCTATTGAAATTAATGCACCAAGTCAATTTTCTTGGTATATTTCTTCCATTAATTCCATGAATCATTTTTCACTATATTATCAATTAAAGAAATGCACCCTATTGTTTTAAATTATGTCATTACGAAAATTAATGCAACCACTTGAGTACTTTAAATAATTTTTCATTTTGTCATCTTTGAAATTAATACACTATTGTTTTTTGTCATGTCATTATTGAAATCAATGCAACTACTTGAGTTCTCTAAATCATTTTTTACTATATCATCACCAAAATCAACTCGGTCTATTGTTGTGTGTTATATTAATGTTGAAATCAATGCAATTACCTAATTGCTTTAAATATTTTTTCATTGTATCATCACTGAAATTAATGCACCTTAACTCGAATGTAGTCTTAAAGATGAACATTTTTTATGTCCCCTGGCATCAAAATTTTGACAAAATTCTTAAATATCCTTTCCTATTTACATAAATAGGTTATTTTCAAATATTTTTGACATTTAATATATTGGAGACTAAATAAGTCTTTGATCAATTTAAATATACAATAAGCACACCCAAGATCTCATTTTTTCCAAAAAAATGTTAAGGATTATTTATTCTATATCCTTGTTCTCCATATGTACTTTCTCCTATGCTTTCCTAGGCTAAAAAATTGTCTTTCCTTGCCTTTTTATGTCAATACTCAAATCCTAATAAATTCTATTTTTTTTTTGTTCATTTGAGGAAGATAGGGTATTTGGCTAAGTAATCATTGAATTTGAGCAGATGATATTTTATTAATGTAAATACTAAAATCCTAAGAAAGCCTAATTTTTTGTTCATTTGAGGAAACTATGATATTTAGATAAGCAATTGTTGAAGTAAAGGATATTTTCTTATTGTCAATACTCAAATCCCAAGAAAGTTTATTTATTTTTTCATTTGAGGAAGCTAGGATATTTGGCTAAGAAATCGTTGAATCTTAACCTTGACAGAATTAGAAAAATGCTAAGGCAATGCACCCAGCTGTAACTACCACTTGGAAAGTATAACGTCTATTTTTTTTCACAACATGAAGTAGGAATATCCATATTCCCGTTGCTTGAATCTGCATAAGTTTTTTTCCAATATGGGTATTCCACCATTGATTTATCAATACATGAAAGGGGAGGATGTGTTTTAAAAAGATCACTTTCACTTTATCTTGCATGTGCAATGGATTCAAACACAATTATATTTCTTACATGAACGTACCCATGACCAATATTAGAATAGGCCTTCGGGAAATCTATCCACTTTGGTTACAACAACTACAGTTCTTTGACCATTAGTCTCAACTTCTTGAGACATTTTAATCAAATCACATGTAGGGAAATCCACAGTGGAAGATAATACATTTAGAATGATGCTCTCTTCTGGAGTGATATATTCCTTGATGGTATTTTTTATCCATTTATAGATATATTGTAGTTTCCCATGCATAGGGACCCTTCTTATCCCTCGTAAATCTAGCATTTTCATGTTTGGAGAATCACACTTGCTCATCTGAAGAGTTATAGGAGTATCACTTAGATCCTTGTGTAGATTTTCTTTATTTACAGAGAAGTAGAGTTACCATTGTTATTTTATTATTCTTTAACATTAACTTATATATCATGTACTGAGAAATAGTATCATAAACAAGAGACAAAAGAACACAAGAGATTTATCCTGGGAAGACCCCAAATTGGGGGAAAACCCAACAACCTTTCTTAGACAGGTTCTGTTAACAAATCAAGTTCAATCATGAACCAACATATATACCCTAGCACAAAGGATAGCTCAAGATAAAACCAGAAATACCACCCCAGTTGTAGCAAAAACACTATACAAGAGGGGCAGTGTAACGTACCCAACCACCCACAGGCTGGGATACACCACTTCAAGCCCACTTTTGGACTACTTTATACTTCTGATATAACTTTTAATTAATAAAGATGCATGAAGTATTCACATGCATAGATCAAGATTCATGCTACAACATAAATAAATGAGATAGATGTCATGCACAACACTAACCAACAAGCATGCATATTATAGATACAAATTTCATAGATAAATAAATACACAACGGAATAAATACAAAGGTAAATAAAACCATGACAGAAAGCACTTATCTTTCCTAAAACAAATCACCAACTAGATGGAAACCAAGGACGTTACACCCAACCGTAGACATTGTTGTTCCAAGTCTCAACAACAATGTCACCCCCGAGCCAAGGATATGAATCCACAAGGACGGTTCTAGAGTCTCACTCGACTTCCCAAACCAGTCAGCACTCAATCTCTCACGGGATTTTCCTCACCCGCAACAATACAAAGTACACCAGTTCTCTTCTACATAGCCTACACAACCTAGGAGAATGGACCCCCTTATTTTCCACGCAATTCCTCAGGCTTCCCATCTCCTTCTAGGGTTCTCGTGCATTTGATCAAGAATCCCCATGTTGGGACTCTCAGGATTCCCAGCAGGGAGCAAAGTTGAACACGGGAAAAATCATCTCAAACAAGCGTGCCTTAATCCATGGTTGGAATACACCAACAGTCTCTACAACCAACAAAACCATGGTTCCCCTTCAACAATTCATTTTCCCTTCCCAAGAAAAACACGAATGAGGAAAGACGAGTGGGTGCAAGAATGAGTGGAGTGAGAATAGGGTGAAAAGGTGTGAACAATGGGAAATTGAGTGATTGAGTGAATGGGTGAAGAAGAATAAACCATAAGAACAAGAACGAGAACCCCCAAAATAGACCAAGGACAGGTTTATGTAATTCTTGGAATCAAGGAAGCACTTGGCCTCCCCCCCCAAGAAGCTCATGTAACTGTTATTCTCCATTAAAATAAAAATGGGTAAATAAAATATAAAATAAATACTTAACCCCCCAAGCCCCCTCTCTTGTGGAATCATAGCTCCCCTATAACTCTTGTCCTTGTCCATCTAGCAACCAATGATGTATTTATTATTAATAATGATCAAACATTACATTTCCTAGGCACACTAGCCTCTTTCAATTGTTTGGAAACTCTATCCTTTCATGTATGCAACTGACCCTATTCTGTCCAATATCTCAAATGGACCATATATTATGGCTGTTAGCTTTGTATAACTACCCAACTTCAAAGAGCTCTTCTTGGGATTCTCTTTTAAAAGAACATGCTCCCCCACTTTAAATTCTCTAGTTGTTCTGTTCTTATCTGCATAAATTTTATGCATATATTTCCGCTTTTAAACTCTTCTTAATTCTAACCATTTGGTCTTCCATATCCTTGAGCAATTCTGGCCCAAGTACTACTCTATTTGTTGGGTTGTCCCAACTCATTGGAGTATTTCATTTCCTAACATACAACGCTTCAAATGGGATCATTTTCAATGAAGCTTGATACCCATTATTATAGGAAAACTCAACCAAGTGCAAGTAATATACCCACTTAGATGGCTTATCCATCACATACATTCTCAACATGTCTTCAATTACTTGGTTGACTCTCTCTCTCTCTCTGCCCATATGATTGTGGATGGTATGTTGTTCTAAAGTTCAGAGTTGTATCGAATCCTTTAAAAAATACCTTCCAGAAATTTGAGGTAAACTTTGTATCTCTGTCTGAGACAATTTCCTTAGGTATCCCGTGCACCCTAGCAATCTCCCTCATGTAAATTTATGCAATATTAGTTGTTGTATGAGTCATTTTTACAAGAACAAAATGAGCAACCTTTGTCAATTTATCAACTACTACCATGATTGAATCATGTTGTCTTATTGTCCTAGGAAATTTAGTTATAAAATCAATGGTTACCACTTCCCACTTCTTCTCTAGAATTGGTAATGGTTGTAGCAAACTCATTGGGTGTCTATGCTCATCCTTCACTCTCTAACATTCCATACATCTAGAAATGTAATTAGCAACATCTCTTTTCATTCCTATCCAAAATAATTGGATTCTTACTATTGCAATGGTTTTCTGGTAACCGGGATGTCCAACATATGGAACATTATGCAATTATTTTAATACCAAATTCCTAAGTTCTCCGGAACTAGGAACATAAATTCTATTTTTATGAATAAGTAATCCATCTTCCTCCATATCATATTATTTAATTTTCTATTGTACATTTTCTTAATGTAAGCTTTCTTTTACCTGTAGGTCATGCTGATTTGTGACAACAACATATACAATTATGCTCTTTAAAACTAACTGATGCATACTAACAGTTGTAGCATGCATGAGATGTACTCTTCTACTAAGTGCATCAACAACTTTATTTTCTTTTCCTTTAATATGCTTGATATCAAAATTGTATTAACTTAAAAATTCCAGCCATCTCGTTTTCTTGGCATTCAAAGTTGGTTGTTCAAAAAGATATTTCAGACCACTGTGGTATGTTCTTAATTCAAATTTCTTCCCTATGAGACAATGCCTCCACATCTTCAATGCATGAGAAATGGCAGCAAGTTCCAAGTCATGTGTGGCATAGTTCCTCTCATGTTCTTTAAGCTTTCTGGATGCATAACTAATGACATGCCCATTTTGAGTCAGGACTCCACCCAGTCCTTCCTTGTGTTGTCACATACTAAATTTTGAATTATGATGTATCCACATGATTTTTTAGAGTGGCATAATCAGAGATTTCATGAATTAGATTCCTATTTTAATTATGGCATAAAATATGATTTTTGGTAGCTAAAGGTCAAAATTTTACAGTTGTTAGCTACCGAAAGTTAAAACATTCGGTAGTTAAACGACTTATTCACACCTATCATAATTTGTCGAAAGTGAAGAGTATTTCAAGTGTCTAAAAGGTCTTATCACTCTCCTAACTGGCGATTGTATGCATGTCATAATTTGTTTTTATGCTACCAAAACCACTTTCGATCATCATTTGTCTAATTTCGGAAAAATATGATGCGTTGTTTCTTCCTTGTCCAATTGAGCAATTATAACCCTAGAGTGTGCCCATAAAATTCAATCAATCTGATTAAAATGACCATCATCCTTCTAATGCATTGAATTGGTTGATTGTCTCTTTAAATTTGTTTTAAATCTTTCCACAGTCCCCCAAAACATTTCCATCCTTTGAGTCTTGTTCTTGAGTGTTCTTGTTTTATCCCACCTCCATGCTTATCTAAGTCAATCTCCCACCCTTACATATCCTGGATCCTTTATCATCGACCCAATTTTAAATCATTTTAATAATAACTACGAGTTCTTGTCATGAATATTTCAATTAGAGGTGTTGTTCTTAGAAAGGAATTATAGGATGCTACATACCTTGAGGTGGACTCTAAGTCTTGCGAGTTTTTCAAAGGCGTTGTATGTTACATGTTCTGCCAGAAACTCCAGGGGTACAATCAAGGTGTCACAAAGGCATTTGCAAAGCGTTTTGATGGGTTTAAGGCTCAACTTGGACCTATTATGATGAAAATAGGTGAAGCTAGTATATCAACAGCTACAGAGATGCCTAGTCAAGGTGAACACCTCAATCAAGGAAATTGATTTCAGACCATTTCTCAAAAAAGAGCATCAAAACATGAAATGGAAGAAGGAAATTCCCAGAAGCTACTTGGAGGAGAAATGGAAATAATTGTTAAAACTCATTCAGTTTTACATCACGTGTGAGGGGATATATGGAAGGACCATGCTTTACCATTTCATATTGCTTCTTTATTTCACTGGTAAGAAACCTTTGAATATGCCCTATTATCTACTTAAAAGTCTTACCAAGATTCATCACCTTTGAACATGCTCCCCCACTTTAATGTAGAAGCTATTTTTCTCTAACCTGAGATTCATCACGGTGTTGATGTTCAGTATGTTTTTCCTATATTTCATATTCATGAGTGTGTTTTGATGCTAGTAATAATATTTAAGTAAAAGAAGAATTCATCTTGCTAGTACTCCTTCTCACATCGATTATACTTGTTATGTGTTTATTGGTTTTTGGTTCAAAATTCACCCTTAACTGGTGCTATGTTTTCGGTAGCCAGCCTTTATGTTCCTTCTTCTAAATCTATACCAAGAGATTCATCCTCTGTTAGATGCCTCTTGTCGTAGTGGGTTTTCCTTTCTTTCCAACTTACATCTCATATTGTTTACTTAGCTGAACACATTGCTTATTTTTCCTCAGAGTTTTAGGAAAGAAACTAGCCAATCATTAATTGTAAAACATTGAAATTCAAGTTTTGACTCCATTTCCCAATAGACTCTTTCCCAAGCTTGCCAAACCACCAACCTTTATAAAAACAAAAATTGTTCTTATCAAAAATTTGACCTTCTGACTATTATTGTTGAATATCCTCGAATGTGAAAGCCTTTTGGCTATTGAGACATCCCTCTTTGATTGTATAAGGTCAGAATACAGTCTAAAGTAGGTTGAAATGGTTACCTTTTGGATTTCCTACAACAACCATAGGAAAATCACAGAGTGCTAACATCTTGGCATTGTTTCTGAGCAGAAAAAGATATCATCTTCCACGGGTAAGAACGACATTTTTCTAGTTCTAAGGTCTGAGAGTAGCAAACACTTAGGCAAACATTGGTTGTATTTCTTCTCTGGTGATTCCACACATCATAAAATCAACTTGAAGGTGATTCCACTGGTAGAAAAATACATAATTTAAATCTTTCATGGCAACTTCATTCTTCAAAGAGCTCGGAGGATAAAGAGTTTCTTTTCTTCAGAATGGAAAGCTTAGTTTTCGATCCAAGTAATTCATCAAACAAAACAACAAGGTTGGTGGTAGACCTTGTTTCTTTTTAAAATTTTAGAAAATGGATTGATTTGTCTTCTAAGCATCAATCATATGAAGATTTTCATTCCTCGTTATTATCTTATTTGGATTCGTGTCACATTCTTATTCAAGAGGAAAAGTTAGAATGTTTACAGAAGATCCTTATGGAACTTGAGATAGAACACGAAGCACAAATGATATCCCAAGATTCATCTTATAAAAATGCTTCTTTTGAAGAATTTTTTGACCAACAACAAGAAGAGAATGAAACGAAAACACATGAAACACTACTCGTTGATTCAGAGCAGTATAAAGCAGGATATCAGGCTACAATGGCTCACTATTACAATCACTATGATCTCAGGCCTGAGGTTAGTAGTCCTAAGTGCATCTTTCCATTTGAAAATGAATTTTCATCCAGCAAGCAACCTTCATGTCAAAATCCAAGTGTTGTTAAAAAACGTTTTTACGATATAGACATTGTGAACAGTCAGAAAGAACCATTTAAGGATGATATCTTTGTTGGTCATCATGAAGTAGTAGTCATCCATGCTCTCAAGGACCCTTTTATGAAATATTCAATCGAAATAAGCTATGTAATGTTTAAACATGAGGACAGTTTCAAATGGAGGAATAACTTGTCATATTTCAATTTTGATTTTATGACTGGAGGAGATGAAAGCAAGTTGTAGTCAAGAAACCATTTTATCTATTGGCTTCATTGGAGATATAAGATTACTTTATTCATCCTTTGTTCTCTCCAAGGTAGGGTAGGTAGGAGTGTGAATAAACTTGATACTACGAGCATTTCTTTCATCAATTTCCAGTTTTGATTTTCAACATGAGTTTTCAGTTTTCTGTTTGGAGCAATGTATAGATTTGGATTTTCAGTGGATACAGGTGACATGATAGATAAGGGGTACACACATGGTTTAGGATCCTCCCAATGGATAAGCACTTGATCTACTAGATATTTTTTTCCTCACAGGGAGGATGCCATCCCCATTTGGAGCCAGATGTTGTCACATGCTAAATTTGGAATTATGATGTATCCACATGAGTTTTTAGAGTGGCATAATCAAATATTTCATGAATTAAATTCATATTTTAATTGTGGAAGCAAATATGATTTTCGGTAGATAAAGGTCAAAATTTTATAGTTGTTAGCTACGAAAAGTTAAAACATTAGATAGTCAAACGACTTATTCACACCTATCATAAGTTGTCGAAAGTGCAGAATATTTCAAGTGTCTAAAAGGTCTTATCACTCTCCTAAATGGCGATTGTACACATGTAATAATTGTTTTTATGCTGCCAAAACCACTTTCGATCATCATTTGTCTGAGTTCAGAAAAATATGATGCTTTGTTTCTTCCTTGTCCAATCAAGCAATTATAGCCCTAGATCGTGCCCATAAAATTCAATCAATCTCATTAAAATGACCGTCATCCTTCTAACGCCTTGCCTGATCTTTGAGGTGTATGCACGATGTCTTTCACATCTCTGTTTGAGATATTATGTTAGTGATCCTACACATGTTTTGACTTGAGTACCTTGCAGGTATTGGATGAGGGTGCGATCACGACTGAGCCAATCTGCATCCTGGACCAACGCATTCGAAAACTACAACATCGACCAATAGATCAGGTTAACTTCTAGTGGGAAAACTATAGTACACACTCGACGACCTTGGAGGACGCATATGATATGCGCCAACAATTTCGATTTTGTTGATAGAAAGACTTACGATACTATGATACACTTTATTTTGACACTTATATACTGTGAAACTTCGGGATGAAGTTTAAAACAAGAGGGGGTGTATGTAACATCCCTCTCTTGCACGCACTAAGAGAACTTATTCTTTGAGGACACTTGCTTGCAAGCGATCCAGGTTATTATATCCATTGGTCATTTTGATTATGATTATGAGACATTATGGATTGATGATATGTTATTTTGTTGTATTCACATAGTCAGGTTCTATTGACTGGGTTCTCCTGAGTGTGCAGGGCTTGGGACATTGAGTATCCAAAGGCATTGATGAAACCCCTTGGACTCTAGATCGAGTTAGGGAGAGGACTGTTGGGTTTGAATGTTATTGATGTGACACATGTACATATGATTAGATGTTATGATGATTGATTATTTTTACTGACATGATTCATTGATGGATGTAGGATGATGATAGATTTTCGACCAGACTCACATGTGGAGTAGAGGGGTCACGCAGGACAACCAAAGACTTGAGGGAGAGGTGTGGCAACAGCCCTGACACAACCTACTAGCACTCCCACCATGGCTCAAACTGTAGGTTAACAATTACCTAGTTCGAGAAGACCCATGATGTCGTGAGGGTAGACTGTGACAGTCGCTCATGATGATTCTAAGGGGCGCGTAATAAGGTAGGGCCCTTAGTCTCCCACAATATCACCTAGCGGAGTATTGACTCCAGGGTTTTTTTATGTCTACCAAGTCAATGAAGAGGTGAGTGGCACCCTTGGAGCGCGTAGTGTGTTTTGAAGGGCATGTCGCACAAGGAAAAAAGAAGAGGCAAGTGGCACCCTTGAAGTACATAGTGCGTCTTGAAGGGAACGTTGCACAAGGAAAACAAAAAGAGGCGAGTGACACCCTTGGAGCACCTAGTGTATCCTGAAGGGCACGTCGCGATTTTAATTGGTAAGTGAATAAACCTAGACAACCTTAAAATGAATGATGTGTTAAGTAAGATTAAAAATAATTTTCCCTAAGAAAATGTCGCCCAGCCTAGTGAAATTAAAATCTAGGTCTAAGTAGAACAAGTGGTAAAAAAAAATAATAATAACAAATAATCATGTAACAAGAAGGGGGGTAAGAAATTCAAATTTATTTATTAAAGTCAAAATTTTAATGGAGGATTAAAATTTAGAAAGGGAATTGGTTGTTTTTATCTATTTTTTGCTAATTTGATTTTAGATAAAAAGAAAAGAGGGTAAATGGTTGTTTCATCTACACTTGCTAATTTTATTTTTAATTAAAGAAGAAAAAGGGTAAATGGTTGTTTTATCTACACTCGCTAAATAGATTTTTAGTTAAAAAGGAAAAAGAGGGAAACTTAAAAGAAATAGGAAACTTAAAGAAAAATGGGAGACCTAAAGAAAAAGGGAAACGTAAGGAAAAAAATGAATGTCTAACTTAGTAAGGAATCTTGTCTTTAGAACTTTCTAATTATGAACTCAACTAGGAGTTTAGTAAAGGCATAAGTCATTTAAGAAGTGTAAGGGAATTTTGGGACACCTAGGAGCGTTTTTAGGAATTCTTTTAGGTTGGTGAGGGAAATATGAATAATTAATTAATTAATAAAATTAATTTTCAAGTGCAACTAAGGGATCAGGTGACATGTGTACAGGGGACATTTTTCCTAATTAAAATTCATGAAAAAGTAATTTAATGAGAATTTGGGAAACTAATTACTTAAAAACTCTATAAAAAAGGATCGAGGAGTATGGATCTGATATTTTTGTGTAACATTATGTTGCTGAAATTTTGTCTTGACTGAACTTCTCTTGTGGGAGTTGGAATGCCCAGCTTGGGTAACGAGTGGTAGCTCGACCTTGCAAGGTGAGCTGGGTGATAGCAGTTCTCTGGTATTGTGTGTGTGGCTCCTTTGTGGCTCAGGGGGCCCAAGGAAAGAAGAGTACCCCTAGCATTGGCTGGGAGGTACCGGTGAGGTCACATTGGTTGGCAAGCGGGAGCTGGTCAGAGCACGCACAGGACAACGACTCAGAGCTTTCGTGCTGGGATAAGGTACGCTTGTTAAAGTTGTTACTTACAAATTAAATTAAATTTACGCATGTTATTTTTCTGTGTTCGATTGAAGATTTCATTTCCATAATATTTCGTGCACCTGCTTTCTTACAGTATTGTAATCCCCTTTCTCACTGTATTTTGAATTGATTCCCTTGGCGAACCCAAAATTCGATTGCTATAACTTCTCTGTGTTGATTATTTTATTATTATGAATAAGTTGTGTTTTTCCCTTATCCCTTCAGTTATCAGTCCATTCTTGAGTAGTCGGTCAGGAGTCGAATTGACGGTCGTCACTTTGGTGTTTAAATACCTATAGACTCAAATGCCCTGCTTTCTTGTGCATGGATAATAAGTGAAAGATAATTTTTTTGCCCTGTCATCTATCCCTTACTTATCTCTGTGTTTTTCTCTTATGATTAATCTCTAATCCTTGCGCCTTCTTGTGAATGAGTATCCTTGCGATATCGATTAATTCATTTCTGAATGAGTGGTCCTTGTGCCTTCATGTGTTGAGTATCTCCGTATTTTTGTTGATTATCTCTGCGATTTATTGGCATATTACCCAGTGCTTGAATGGTAAATCTTTGCATTTTCTTGTGATTGATTACATCTATGTTTTCTGGTGATTGGCAACTTCTGCATTTCCATGTGACTGATTATCTCTAATTTTTCTTGGAGTCTTTACTCAACCTTCACAACACTACTTTCTGGGCGATTTACCCAACCTCTACACAATAGTTACACCATGATTTTCGTGGCACACTACCCGAATTTCACCCTATGTGTTAGTGACATTTCTTGTCCTGGACACAAGAGTATCCAGATCTGCAAGTTGCACAAGAAGCGCCTGAGTGTGACATGGGAAAATCTCGTTTTTCGGGTTTCTTGGCAAGTAAGCAGGGGAAATTATGTTGTCGACGGTCCAGATCATTTCATAAGAGCAGATCGGCGGTCAGCGAGAAATCACGGTTAGCGGAGTTGCGCCCAGGGTAGCACAATAGATAGCACCCATATTATGTGTGGGGAAGGATAGCATCCGTCCATCCAGAGGATGCATGGTGCGAGATCTAGTCATGTCAGCGTTTCAAAAATCGGAAGTTTGAGGGGTGAGAGTTTCATGGTGTTCTACATCTCAAAACCTTAAACCCTGAAAGTGCCTAAAGTTCCCATTTTCGGGCTCACAGTATCGCGAAACAACCTTAGTCGTTCATCCACAAGAGACACCTAGCCCACGTGATTAGGCTCCTCGCCTTTTCGCCCATCGCAACTTCAAAACGCAAGGAATAGCTCTGTCATATTCCCGATGCGCAATGTGTCGGGAATGTCCAGGACCCGGGCCCACGGCATCACCAAGTGAATTCAGGACCGTCAGATATGAGAGGGACGCACGGCACCCAAGTAAGCCATCTCGGCGTTTCGCTCATCGCAACTGTGAATGAGCAAGGATTAACTCCTTCCATTCGTGAATGCCGAAAGCGCTTTGGGAATAAACACAGGGTCACAGCCCATGGTCACTAAGAAAGAAAGGAACTGTGCAAAAGGGGGCCAAAGGCATCGAGTTTAGTCACTGAAAGGATCATCGTGATCTCCATGCGCCATCTGATGCGACCTCGATCCTGGTTTTCTCTTGGAGTAAATGAAGATGAGAATGGGTGGTTGAAACCTCCTTTCATTCATTAAGTGTGAGGTATGGAGGGTCTGGCAAGCGGTCTGCTCGAAGGGGTCATGTGTACAAATTTTTCCAAAGAAGCCATGCCGAAGTCCTCGACTAGATAGAGAAGTCTGCACACGCTAGCTCAGTACTTAATGGCTCAGCTACCCTCCTTGCAGGAGCCATGTGCTGTTAAGGTGGCGCTTGAAGAAAGATATCAGTATGAGTTTGACTAAAGGGACACCAAGCCTTGGGTGACTGGGCACCTCTCTGTGAGGTGAATTTTACTGAGTATATAGACTCGGTCTTTGTATTTTGTAATCTATCGATGGTAGAGCGAAGCTCCCGATTGTAAAGTTTTAGCACACACTCTAGTTCTCTGGTTATGTATCGGTATGAAATATTTCTTTCTTAATGACAGGCAGTCTTCTCACCCCATCTAGTTTTCATATCATACTGAGAGAGTTCGTGATCGACGGATTCGCATGAATTATTACAATTATGTTATGATAAAGGATTTATTGTGGCATCATTGTATTCTCTGGTTTTCTGCGTTTGAATGTAAGAAGATCTTGCGTTTAGATGCCTTCTTCTACAGTTTGTTAGAAACCTGATGTTTACGACAGACCTTTTCATCTCTCTGATACATGTCTTCCTCCTACTCACCCTTACTACAACTTACTGTCTGATGTTTATCTAAGACCTTACCTGCCTATGCATGTTTGGCCTAGTTTTGGAGTTAGAACCACATCGTTTTGAGTTAACTTCCATCCGATCACCCCATTAAACAAATCGTGACAATAAACTGATGGGCATTGGGCTCTGCTCCTGCTGCAATCCAGGGGTGACTTCTGACGCTAACATTTCTGGCGTTGTTGCCGGGGACGAAGTTGAAAATTTTCCCTGGGATTGAATGACATTGAGCCCCTGATTCTAAAGTTGCATCAGGTATCAGAGCCTTTGAAGATTGCTACTGTGAACCTGGTGACTCCATTGTGACGACTCCACTGGGGTGTACCTTCTCTATTAATTGTGGCTTTCAGAGGCAGACACACGCGGTCTCATCCGCAGTTGCCTCCTGCTACACCTGAAACTGATCCAGAGGTAGTTCTCAGAAAAGGAAATGCCTCTAAAGAAGAAGCTCCTACCGTCGTACCAGGTAATTTTCCATCTCCTTCTGTGGGAACTCCTTTTTCTCCTCCTCAGTTTCTTAATAGACCTCCTTCAGAGGTTTCCCGTTTCCTGAATTTCAGGAGTGTTCCTGCTAAGTTTTCCCCTCTTGGTCTGGGATTGGAGGNCTCCACTGGGGTGTACCTTCTCTATTAATTGTGGCTTTCAGAGGCAGACACACGCGGTCTCATCCACAGTTGCCTCTTGCTACACCTGAAACTGATCCAGAGGTAGTTCTCAGAAAAGGAAATGCCTCTAAAGAAGAAGCTGCTACCGTCGAACCAGGTAATTTTCCATCTCCTTCTGTAGGAACTCCTTTTTCTCCTCCTCAGTTTCTTAATAGACCTCCTTCAGAGGTTTCCCGTTTCCTGAATTTCAGGAGTGTTCCTGCTAAGTTTTCCCCTCTTGGTCTGGGATTGGAGGGAGAAATTCTTTTCACTCCCCTCTCCTCCAAAGTTGTACCTTGGCATAAACCCAGGACTACAGAATATTTTCCCACTCCTGCACAAAGAGGAGAACCTACTGACTTGAGCCCGTTATCCTTCTCCTTAAATCCCCTTTTATTTCCCATTCCACTTCGGGACTCATTCCCAGTAGCCCCATCGAGAACTCCTTCTCCTCCAGGCTCTCCTCCACCTAATATTCCTATGGTTGGTGCTAATCCCCCTCTAAATAGAATGGACGCCATATTCACTTCCAGATACGCCCCCTTAATCCTACCCCATCCTATGAATCCTCTCCCTACTGGAGATTACTTGAAGTATATGCCCAAGTTCACTGGGGAAGGGGATGTAACTGTTGAAGAGCATCTGGTTGCTTTCTACAGTTATGCAGACAAACTGAACATTGAAAATGAAGATGTATGGATGAGAGTCTTCATCCAGATCCTAGATGGCAAGGTGAGGAAATGGTTTAGAGGATTTCCCCCCAGATCTATTGCTGGGATCGAAGCCCTGGATAGTGCTTTCCTGAGGCAGTGGGGCGATAGGAAGGATTTCATGTATTACATGACAGAGTTCGGGTCTTTGAAAAATATGGATGGAGAGTTTGTCTCCGAATTCTCCAAAATATTCAATAAGATGTATAACAAAATCCCTGCCGAAATAAATCCTTCAGAAGCCTCAGCCAAGATTTCTTATGCTAGTGCATTTGGCCCCGATTTCTGTCTGTTACTAAGAGAAAGAAGAGCCACCTCCTTAGCTCAAATGCAAGATGTGGCCATAGAAGTGGAATCCAATGTATTAGTAGCTAATAGATTGAGAAGCAAGGCCGACGCAGACAGAAGAAAGGGAAGGTCGAAAGCCTCAACTTCAGGCCCATCGGTGCCCCGCCCTCAAGTGGATGAGCTGACCAGGATGGTGAAGTCTCTGTCTGCAGAGATGGAGAGAATAAAGGTCGAGGGGAGGAAATAATACAAGGGCCCTTAGAACACAGAAAACGAAGGAGGTTTCAGGAGGCCAAACAATATTACTTCCCCGACTATGCAAAGGGAGAGGGGAAGAGACAGAGAAGACCAGAAGATTCAGGCCCCTTTCCAAAACAATTTTGTGGCCGAAGGGAAAGAAGGGGAAATGGATGAGCTTGATCCTAAAATCCATTGCTTCAGGGACGCTCCTCCTTTTCCTCATCTCACTCAATCAGCATACGGGGAGTCTCTCATGGACAGTCAGCTAAATGAACTGAGCAAGGGAGACAAGACTAGTGGTGGCCAAGGCAGGTATGATCTGAGTTCCAAGAAAAAGACTATAGCGCCTGACATTCCTGAGTAGTCCACTAGAACAGAAAAACCTACTAATGAAGTAGCTGACAGTCACAGAGGTAAGAAGCACCAACCCCTCTCTCCCATAGTCCAGAGTCATGTTCCCGAAATAAGAGAAATCCCAAAGCTTACATCTCCTTTTAATTTTGAGCATGAAATTCAAAAGATCAGGATCCCTGTGCCCCTAACCGAATTGATTCAACATGAAGGGTTCAAGAAACACTTCTCTGAGATTTTACAGCCTGAGGTCTCATTCCTCCCCACAGACTCCATTAATTTGCAATATGAAAAGCCTGTAGTTGTCCTAGGTCCTATGGTAGAAGACAGGAATGACTCATCCCCTCCCTTCTACACTTCCTTGAACATACACGACAAGGTGTTGCACAACTTCTTGATGGATTCGGGGGCTTCTCATAACCTCATGCCCAAAATGGTCATGGAAGAATTAGGGCTAGAAGTCACCCAAGCTTATCATGACCTCTATTCCTTCGACTCCAGGAAAGTTCAATGTCTCGGGGTTATCAAAGACCTGGTCGTAACCTTATTTCAGTTGCCCATGAAAAGTGTGGTCATGGATATTATAGTGGTTGATGTCCCCCCCAAGTTTGGTATGTTGTTGTCAAGGTCTTGGATTAAAAGACTGGGGGGAACTTTGTAGATGGACCTCACATATGCCACTATCCCAGTGTTTGGAGGAGAACATAGGAGGCTATACAGGGAAGCCCAATTGGCCTATATAATCAGTGATGAAGCTAATCCTACCAACCATCCTATTTTTTCCTTAGACATTGATTTAGATTCCAGTCTACTACAACTCACTCATGCTCCCGAGCCTCCTATTAAACTCAGAAAGCAACCCACCACTCCTCATGAATTTTCTCCCCCCATCTCCCCCGTCTGGAAAATGTTTTTTGATGGAGCCTGTTCTAGGGAAGGCACTGGAGCTGGGGTATTTTTTGTATCACTTGCTCAGGAAACCATATATTTGTCATACAAGCTAGAATTTGAAGCTACCAACAACATGGTAGAATATGAAGCTCTTGTTATAGGATTAAGAGTTGCAAGGGAAATGGGAATTAAAGAGATAGCAATATTTGGAGATGCTGAGTTGATCATCCAGCAAGTCAGAAATGCCTACTGTGCTAATAATTCCTGGCTCAGAAATTAAAAAAATGAGGTATCGGACCTGATTGATAGTATCTTCTTGGCCTTTAACATTTCTTTCATCCCAAGGGGGGGAAATACTTCAGCCGATTCTTTAGTTGTCTCGGCTAGTTTGCTCAAAGTTCCTCTGCCGTCGATGGTCAAATCTGATGTTGAAATAAAATATAGGCCCTCTGTACTAGACAATGTCAAGCATTGGAAGGTATTCGAAGATGATCTAGAAATCGAGAAATTTCTCCAATCTGTTGATGAATTTTCTGCGTTGCACATTGATCAGGATCCTGATACGAAATATGACCCTCACCCTGAGGTGTTTTTAAATAAAATTGCTAACCACCAGATCATTCAGCTACCTAGCAATCACATTCTGAGGGGACTAATTCCTTTAGAAAGATTGTTCGATGGGAATGATGTGGTAGTAAAGGGTAGGGTTTCAGGTGAATATGCTGATACAACCAGTGCAACATTGGCACACTGGAGGAGCCTAAGTTTATCAAGTTGTCAAGGAGTTTGAACAGAGAACAGAGGGCCGAATATACTAAGTTGTTGATGGAATTTGCAGATGTGTTTGCTTGGACCTACGAAGACCTCAAGACGTATGACACATCCGTCATTGAACATAAGATCCCACTGAAGGAAGGGGCTAATCCATTCAGGTAGAAGCTAAGACAGATAAATCCCATGTTGCTGCCTGTCATGGAGAAAGAAGTGAAGAAGTTATTAGAGGCCCAGATCATCATCCCCTTGAGATATTCCAAATGGGTGGACAATTTGGTTCCGGTAAGAAAGAAAAGTGGAGAAATCAGGCTTTGTGTCGACTTCAGGAACCTCAACAAGAGCTCAAAGAAAGACAATTATCCCCTACCCAACATGGAACACATATTGCAAAGGGTAACCGGTGCCTCTAGGATTTCCATGATCGACGGTTTTTCTGGCTATAATCAGATATCGGTCATGCCTGAAGATGGAGAAAAAATGGCCTTCACCACTCCTTGGGGCACATTCATGTATGCAAAAATGCCTTTTGGGTTGATGAATGCAGGAGCCACATTTCAGCGAGCCATGGACATAGCCTTCATCAGGGAGAAAGATAAGTTTGTGGTGATCTATGTGGATGACATAACAGTCTTCTCCAGGTCCGATAAAGAGCACTGCTGTCACCTGAGAAAAGTTTTTTCGAAGTGTCGGAGGTTTGGTCTCTCTCTAAATCCAAAGAAATCTTTGTTTGCTATGAAGGAGGGGAAGATATTAGGCCAATAGTATCAATGGGAGGGGTGAGGATTGATCCTACCAGAGTGGAGGCAATTCAGACCCTGTCACTTCCCAGATCTAAGAAGGAAGTTCAATCCTTTCTGGGAAAGATTAATTTTCTGAGGAGATTCGTTTTGAATTTTGCTGAGCTGGTGAAATACATCACAACCATGCTCAAGAAGGGAGATGAAGTCAAATGGACCGCTGAACCCAAGGAATCTTTTGTCCAAATAAAAAAAACATTGACTGAGGCACCAGTGCTGATCAGTCTTGACTATTCGAAAGATTTCCTAATTTTCTCTTTCGCCTCTTTTGATATAGTAGCAGCGGTCTTGTTGCAGAAAAATGAGGAAGGGCGAGAGCAAGCCATTGCCTTTTTCAGCAAGGCATTAAGAGATGCAGAGGTCAGATATGAAATCATGGAGAAGCAAGCCTATGCCTTAGTGAAAGCTCTCAAAGCTTTCAGAGTCTATGTCTTGCACTCAAAAGTGACCACATACATTCCTTTAGCCTCTGTGAAGGACATCCTTGTACATCCCGACATTGATGGGAAGAGGAGTAAATGGATAGCCAAGATCCTGGAATTTGAATTGGAAATAAGGCCTACCAGATTGATTAAGGGTCAAGGATTAGCCAAGTTGTTGGTTGAAACTAATCACAAATCTTTGGGGTGAATTTCTTCAATGCACAATCAAAAAATCAGTAGAATCAGTTGTCCGACTTAGACCCTCAAACAGAACCCTTGTTGGCTCGATGTCCTTGGTATAAGGATGCCATATATTTTCTGCAAGAGTTGCGACCCCCAGATGGCCTGCAAAGAAAAAAAGCAAGATCTTTGAAGCTCAAGGCAGTCAGATACTGCCTTATCGATCAAATTTTATACTGGAAAGACCCCTTGGGGGTGCTTTTAAAATGCATGGATCCATGAGAGGCCGACAGGATCATGGTCGAATTTCACAGTGGCCTATGTGGAGGGCACCATTCCTAGAAGACAACAGCAAACAAAATTCCCAGAGATGAGTACTACTAGCCCACCTTGTTCGCTGATGTCCATAGAGGAGTTAGATCCTGTATCCCATGCCAAAGATTTTCAGGAAAGAAGCAGCTCAAGTCTCTGCCTTTACAGTCTGTAGTTGTTTCAGGACCTTTCCAACAATGGGGCCTAGATTTTATTAGAGAAATTCACCCTGCTTCCAACGGGCAACACAGATGGATCCTGACTGCCACAGATTTATTTACTAAGTGGATTGAAGTTATCCCCACCAAGAGTGCTTCCCACAAGGTAATCATTGGGTTCCTGGAAGACCTCATCGTAAGGTTCGGATGCCCAAGGAGGATTGTTACTGATAATGTAGCCTCTTTCAAGGCTGAGCCGCTAGTCAAGTTCTGTGAACAATTCAGGATCAAACTGATTCACTCCACCCCATACTATCCCCAGGGAAATGGCTTAGCAGAGTCCTCCAACAAAAGCCTAATAAGGATTATCAAAATATTACTGGAGGATAACAAAAGGGCTTGGAATTCGAAGTTGAAATTCGCTCTATGGGCCGATCGGGTGCCCACAAAGAGATCTATAGGCATCTCCCCTTTCCAGTTAGTTTATGGAGCAGAAGCTGTCTTCCCTTCTCAGTTGGCCATTCCCGTAGCGAAATTCTTCCGAGATTATAAAGAAGAGCCCAATGATATGATCCGAAGAATTCATCAGCTAATAGAAGTCCAGCAGGCCAGAGAGCAGGTAATGATCAAAATTCAGGACCATCAGCAGAGGATCAAGTAGGTTTTTGATAAGAAATCCAACAAGGAGGAGTTCCAGATAGGAGACCTGGTGCTGAAATGGGACGCTCCTAAGAAAGATAAGGGAAAACATGGCAAATTTGAAGCCCTATGGATCGTGCCTTTCAAAATCTATGGGGTTTTCTCAAACAACACGTACAAGTTGCAATATTTGGAAGGTGAAGAAGTTTTCAGTAGCCCAGTAAATGGGCATTTTCTTAAAAAATGTTTTGTCTGAGCCTTCGGTGGCTCCTATGTTTTGTAAATATTATCCTTTATGTTATTTGTTTTTACTTTTATTGTTTGGGCTTAGTAAATGATTCCATAGCCCAACAACAAGGCATTGGAACTGCAAAATGAGTCCTTAGAGAATCACAGGGACGACTCTATCCCCCATGGAGCCTAATGTTAGTGGAATTTCTTGTCCTGGACACAAGAGTATCCAGGTTTGCAAGTTGCACAAGAAGCGCCCGAGCGCGACGCGGGAAAATCTCATTTTTTGGGTTTCCTGGCAAGTAAGCGGGTGAAATTATGTTGTCGACGGTCCAGATCCTTTCATAAGAGAAGATTGACGATCAGTGGGAAATCGCGGTTAGCGGAGTTGCGCCCAGGGTAGCGCAATAGATAGCGCCCATATTATGTGCGGGGAAGGATAGCAGCCATCCATTTAGAGGACGCGTGGCGCGAGATCTAGTCCCGTCGGAATTTCATCATTCGAGAGTTCGAGGAGTGAGAGTTTCATGGTGTTCTACATCTCGAAACCCTGAACCCCGAAAGCGTCGAAAGCGCCCAGAGTCGGGCCCGCAGTATCGCAAAACAACCTCAACCGTTCATCCACAAGAGACACTTGGCGCGCGCGATTAGGCTCCTCTCCATTTCGCCCATTGCGACTTCGAAATGCAAGGAACAACTCCGTCATATTCCCGATGCGCGAGGTGTCGGGAATGTCCAGGACCCGGGCCCACAGCATCACCGAGTGAATTCAGGACCATCAGATATGAGAGGGACGCGTGGCGCCCAAGTAATCCATCTCGACGTTTCGTTCATCGCAACTGTGAATGAGCAAGGATTAACTCCTTCCATTCGTGAATGTCGAAAGCGCTTTGGGAATAAACACAGGGTCACAGCCCGTGGTCACTGAGAAAGAAAGGAACTGTGCAAAAGGGGGCCAAAGGCGTCGAGTTTAGTCGTTGAAAGGATGATCGTGATCTCCATGCACCATCTGATGCGACCTCGATCCTGGTTTTCGCTTGGAGTAAATGAAGATGAGAACGGGTGGTTGAAACCTCCTTTCATTCATTAAGTGTGAGGTATGGACGATCTGGCAAGCGGTCTACTCAAAGGGGTCTTGTGTACAGATTTTTCCAAAGAAGCCATGCTGAAGTCCTCGACTAGACAGAGAAGTCTGCACATGCTATCTTAGCACTTAATGGCTCAACTACCCTCCTTGCAGGAGCCATGCACAGTTAAGGTGGCGCTTGAAGAAATATATCAGTACGAGTTTGAATGAAGGGACACCAAGCCTTGGGTGACTGGGCACGTCTCTATGAGGTGAATTTTACTGAGTATATAGACTCAGTCTTTGTATTTTGTAATCTATTGATGGTAGAGCGAAGCTCCCGATTGTAAAGTTTTAGCACACACTCTAGTTCTCTGGTTATGTATCATTATGAAATATTTCTTGCTTAATGACAGGCAGTCTTCTCACCCCATCTAGTTTTCATCTCATACTGAGAGAGTTCGTGATCGACGGATTCACACGAATTATTGCAATTATGTTATGATAAAGGATTTATTGTGGCATCATTGTAT
>JZKD02S2439351.1:0-10674 GCA_000966675.3 Picea glauca | reverse complement strand
TGAGAATATTATGAGTCGTCATTTTCCAAAAGTGATGCCCACCACACGAGCCATTGTGAAATTCTGACATAATCCTTTGTGCTTCATGTGGGTCTAAGCATCTCAATAGTACCCCTAGGGGGTCTTTCCAATACAAAATCTGCTCAATAAGGCAATATTTAATTGCTTTGAGTTTAAGAGCTCTTTCCTTTTTCCTCTGCATGCCATCAGGGGGTCGTAACTCCTGCAGGTAATAAATGACATCCTCATACCAAGGGAATTTTGATAACGGGGGGCTCTTCTGAGCATGTGTATCATAAGGTTCAGCCTTTGGATTTTCTGAGTTTTCACCGATGAAGCTTACCCCCAAGTCTTCACGATTAGGTTCAGCCAACAGTCTAGATAAACCTTGACCTTTGACTAAATTGGTGGGCTTTATCTCCAAGTCAAATTTGAGGATTTTGGCAATCCATCGGCTCCTCCTTCCATCTATGTCCGGCTGAATGAGAATTTCCTTCACTGAAGCTGAAGGAACATACACAATGATTTTTGAATGGAGGACATAGACTTTGAAGGCCTTGAGAGATTTAACCAAAGTGTAGGCCTTCTTATCCATGATTTCATATTTGATTTCGGCATCCCTCAATGCCCTAATGAAAAAGGAGATAGGTTTCTCCAGTCGTTCGACGTTCTTCTGTAGTAAAATAGTTGCCACTATGTCCGAGGAGGCAAACGAAAAGATTAAAAAATCCTTGGAATAATCCAGACTGATGAGCACAAGTGTCTTAGTCAGTGCCTTCTTGATCTGGTTGAAGGACTCTCTGGACTAAGTAGTCCATTTTACTTCGTTCCCCTTCCTAAGCATTGTTGTGATATGCTTCACCAATTCAACAAAACTACAAATAAATCTTCTTAAGAAATTAATTTTACCTAGAAAGTACTGGAATTATTTCTTGGATCTGGGAAGTGATAATGCTTGGATTACTTCCACGTGGCTGGGATCGATTCTAACCCCTTCGGCCGACACTATATGGCCCAACAACTTCCCCTCCTTCATGGAAAACAAAGATTTCTTAGTATTCAGGGAAAGGCTGAACTTTTTGCATTTCAAGAAAGCTCTTTTCAAATGCTCACAATGCTCTTTATCGGATTAGGAGAAAATTGTAATGTTATCCAGGTAGATGACCACAAACTTGTCCTTTTCTCCAATGAAAGCAATATCCATGGCTCGCTGAAAGGTTGCGCCTGCGTTCATCAGTCCAAAGGTCATTTTGGAATTCATGAATGTACCCCAAGGAGTGGTGAAGGCTATGTTTTCTTGGTCCTCAGGCAGTACTGATATCTGATTGTAGCCCGAAAATCCATCAGTCATGGATATCCTTGATGCACCAGTTACCCTTTGCAATATGTGTTCCATTTTTGCCAAGGGGTAATTGTCTTTCTTTGAGCTTCTGTTTAGGTTTATGAAATCGACACAGAGTTTGATTTCTCTAGTTTTCTTCCTCACTAGGACCAGATTGGCCATCCATTCAAAATATCTCAAAGGGACGATGATTTGAGTATCCAACAACTTCTTTACTTCTTTCTCCATGATAGGCAGCAACATAGGATTAATTTGTCTTAACTCCTGCCTGAATGGATTAGCCTCTTCTTTCAATGGGATCTTATGCTCAATGATGCATGTGTCATATGTTCTGAGATCTTCGTATGTCTAGGTGAACAGATCAACAAACTGCTTCAAAATCTTGACATACTTGGTCCTCTGTTACTTTGTCAAACTGCTTAACAATTTGACAAACTTTGGCTGCTTCTCCGTGCCAGTGTTGCATTCAAATATGTTGGTCTCATCAATCATTTTCTTAGATTTTACTTCCACATCAATATTTTCAAAGATCCTCTCCAATGGGACTAATCCCTTTGGAATTTGATTACTTGGTAATTGCACAATGTGATGATTAGCAATTTTCTTTAAAAGCACATCAGTATGGGAGCCACTTTTAGGTTCATGTTCCTAGTCTATTTGTAATGCAAAAAATTCATCCACTGTCTTCAGGAATCTTCTTATCTCAAGATCATCCTCAAATACCTTCCAATGCTTGACATTGTCTAGTATAGAGGGTCTGTACATTACTTCTATATCATACTTCATCTTTGGTGGCAGGGGAACTTTGAAATTACCCGTTGAAATGGCCAAAGTATTGTATTCTCTAGGAATGAATGAAATATTGAAAGCCAGAAAAAAATTGTCTATTAAATCCCACACTTCATTCCTATAATATCTCAACCTTGGATGCTTAGCTTGATAAATATTTCTGACTTTCCTTATGACCAAATTGCCATCCCCAAAGACAACGATTTCTTTGATTCCCATGTCCTTTGCATCCCTCAAGCCCAAAACAAGAGATTCATACTCTACCACATTATTGGTAGTTTTGAAATCTAATTTGTATGATAGAGATATAGTTTCCTGAGCAGGGGAAACAAAATTTACCCCATCACTAGCACCTTCTCTAGAAGAAGCTCCATCAAAGAACATTTTCCACACAACAGTAGTTGGGGGAGGTACCTCATGAAAGGAAACAAGATGCTTTTTGATTTGAAGAGGAGTCTTAGGGGTGTGGGTGAGCTGCAACAAGCTAGATCCTAGATCAGTGTCTAGGGAAAATATGGGGTGATTGGTGGGGTCCACTTCATCATTGACAATATAGGCCAGCTAAGCTTCTATGTATAATATCCTATGTTCCCCTCCAAAAACAGGCATGGTAGCATAGGTGAGGTCCATATGCAATGTTCCTCCAAGTTTTCATATACAGGATATTGACAATAGTATGTCGAACTTGGGAGGGGCATCAACCACCATGATATCCATGACCATGCTCTTCATTGGTAGCTGGAACAAGGTCATGACCAGATCTTTGATAACCCCAAGACATTGTACCCTCCTTGATTTGAAAGAATACAAGTCGTGAAAGGCCTTTGTGACTTCCAGCCTGAGTTCTTCCATGATAATTTTGGGCATGAGATTATGGGAGGCCCCAGAATCCATCAAACAGTTGTGCAACACTTTGACATGTATATTCAAGGATGTGTAGAAGGGAGGGGATGAATCATCTATGTCTTCTACCAATTGAGTCTGTGGGATGAAAGGGTGGCTCGAGATAAAAAATCTTAGAGAGGAATTTTTTAAAATCTGCATGCATGACCAGCTCTTAAATGGGCACGGGAATTCTGATTTTCTAAATTTCATGCTCAAAATTAAAAGAGGATGTGAGCTTCGGGCTTTCTTTTGATTCAGGAATAGGAGTCTAGACCACTGGAGAGGGGGTTTGGATCTTCTTACCTTTGTTGTTGTCGGCTACATCTTTATCAGGCCTCTCTACTCCGGTGGGTTGCTCATGAACATCAGACACTCCAACCTTCTTTTTGGATCTGAGGTTGTATTTGTTTTGGCTGTTGCTAGCCCTATCCCCCTTTCTCAACTCATTAAGTTGGTTGTCCATGAGGGACTCCTCATATGTTGATTGAGTCAAATGGGGAAAAGGGGACATGTCACCAAAACAATGGATTTTGGGATCAAGCTCATCTATTTCCTCCCCTTCCTCATTAACAACCAAGATGTTCTGAAGATGAATATGGATCCTCTGATCATCTCTATCTATGTTCCTAGGTTCTCTTGGCATAACTTGAGGAACATTATTGTTCGACCTTCTCATGTTGCCCTTGTTATCAAAATTTTGTGGATTTATGTATGTCTCCTTCCCTTCAAGTTTCATCTTCTCCATTTTTGCAGACAAGGATTTCACCATTTTGGTTATCTCATCTACTTGGGGCTGAGGTGCAAAGGAACCAGAGGTTGAGGCCTTATACCTTCCCTTTCTTCTGTATGTATCGGATTTATTCATGAGCCTGTCAACTGCAAACACATTAGATTCTACTTCCATGACTGCATCTTGCATTTGAGCTAGGGAAGTATCTCTTCTCTCTCTCAACAGGAGGCAAAAATCAGGGTCAAAAGAATTAGCATAGGTGATCTTGGCAGAGGCATCTGAGGGTTTTATCTCAACAGGGATCTTGTTGTACATTTTATTGAATATTTTGGAGAAGTCAGAGACAGACTCCCCTTCCTTTTTGTTTAAGGACCCAAAATTTGTCATGTAATACATGAAATCCTTCTTATCTCCCCATTGTCTCGAGAAGACATTATTTAAAGCCTCAATCCCAGCAATAGATCCAGGGGTCAGTCCCCTGAACCATTTCCTAACCTCACCATCGAGGTTATGGACAAAGACTCTCATCTAGACATATTCATTTTCAACGTTCAGGTTGTCTGCATAACTGTAGAAGGAAACAAGGTGCTCTTTAGCAGTTACGTCTTCCTCCCCCATGAACTTAGGCATATATTTCAAGTAATCTCCAATAGGGAGAGGGTTCATGGGCTGAGGTAGGACCAGAGGGGCATATCTCGCAGCCACTATGGCATCCATTCTATTACCAGGGGGGTTATCACCTACCATAGGGATATGAGGTGGAGGAGAATAAGGAGGAGAAGGGGTTCAAACATGGGAGACTGGGACTGAGCTTGTAGGAGGGAAAGGGAACAGTAAAGGATTTGTAGAAAAGGCTACAGGGCTAGAAGGCACAGATGTTTCTCTCTCTATGAAAGAAGCAGTAGCAAGAGAAGGGACAACAAATCTTGGGGTAGGAAAATATTCTACATTTCTAGGTCTAGGCCAAGCTGAAACGTCGGGCGAGATAGGAGTGACAAATATTTATTCCTTCAATCCCATACCAAGAGGGGAAAAATCAACAGGAACACTCCCAAAATTTAAGTTTCTAGAAACTCCAACATAAGGTATGATAAGGGAATGAGAAGCAGAAAATGGAGTTTCTATAGCAGGAGACAAAAAATTATCAGAAATACCTGGTTCAACAGTAGAAACTCTTCCTCTGAGGGACTTTTTCTTTCTGATAAGCTTCTATGGATCTGCTTCAAGAATAACTAGCGATAGCTGTGGATGAGACCATGTGTGTCTGCCTCTGGAAGCCACAACTGAAACAGTAGGTTCTCCACAGTGGAGTCATCACAATGGAGTCGCCAGGTGCACAGTATCAATCTTGAAGGGCTCTGATGCTTGATGCACCTTCAGAATCAGAGGCTCAATTTCATTCAATCCAGGGGAAATATTCAATTTCGTCCCTGGCAATGGTGCCAGAAATGTTAGCACTGGAAGTTGACCTCGGATTGCAATGATGACAAGCCCAATACCCATCAGTTTAAATATCACAATTTGTTTATATAAGGTGATCTAAAGGAAGTAAACTCAGAACAATATTGTTTTAACTCAGAAAAATGGGTTGGAACAGTTAAGATAGGTGAGGTCTTGATCTAATTTAAGCCATAAATTTTGCATGGTGGTGAGTAAGTGGAGGGAAAAACAAAGGAAATAAAGTCTGCTCTGGACATCTGGTCTTCCAGTGGCCTTTAAAAAGGGAAAAGTCTCAAATATGAGATCCTCTCAGATTTGAGAAACTTCAAGAAACTTAAAGTGTTTCAAAGATAATATAATCAAACATACATTATATAGTCATTACAACACCTGACTGGATCATCCATGCCCGAGATCTAAGATTCAAAGGAAAAGGAGAAGAAGAGGTTGGCTTCCATTAAACAAGAAATCTCAAATATCAGTCTATAACCAAAGAACCAGAAACTTCGTTAAATCTTTACAATTCGGAGCTTAGCTCTACCATCGATGATTACAAAAATATCAAAATTGATCATATATACTCAGAGCCATTTTCTCTCCTAACAACAGGAGGGTCGTTGAGCTACTTCATTTAAGGATTTATGTGTGCATGATATTATTGCAGACTGTGCACACATCTTCTTGTCTGACTCTGCTTCAAACGACATGGCGTTCGCAGGGAAACTGTCCATCAGGGTACTATGGGCTAACTACTTCAGACCTTTCCCCACGCCTTCCCTTTATGGGTTGAGTTGAGGTTTCAACCACCTGCTTAAATTTCATTAACTACTTCTTCCATGGAGGGTGGCCGAAATTGAATGCACATGGGTCGACCATGTGCCAGCCTTCTAAGTCTCGGAGGCTAGCCTCCTTTCCTCTAGTTTCATCCTCAATGTAACCCGGTCCTATAATCCTACACCTATTTTCAAGGGCACTTCGGCATTTTTCCTTTCAGCGATTCTTATATGCTATGTCCAGGATCCCTGGTACCCAATGTCATGGAATCACCCTGCCCAAACCACTGACTCAAATTTCCAGTAGAATCGACGACCAGGATCACTCCTTTAGCCAGATCTCAACCATCTGTGGACCTAATGGGTGATCATCATTCTTTTGGACCTTCTTCCCATATGACTGCAAGTTGTTACCTTGCCCCAAAACCAAAGATGCTTCATGGTTCGGGCATCAACGATGGGAGGGATAAACTCCTTGCTCTCGAGAATCATGATTGCCAAAATCGTGACAGGGCTGCATTGTTTTGGCGCCTCCTTGTCCCTTCATCCATATGATCACCAGCTAGGACCGTGGGCCTATTCCTGATACTTTTTCATTTTGTGTTTTGGGATTTCGTGTTGTGGGTGTATGCGTTGACGAGAACCTTAAAACTTCGATTCCCGAAAATCTCTATCTGCCGCCACCTAACCCCATGAGATCGAACGGCTCTCTGTAATCCCAGGTTTCAGGACTTCAACAATCTGGGTTTCGCGAGTTCTAATGACTCTGCTCCCTCACTCTCCCGACTCATGAAATCACGACTTTGGATGATGCTAACCCCCATGTGACTCTGTGATCGCCGATCACCTGATGGTCGTTGATCTGCTCAATCATTAGATCCTTTCCATTGAAAACTGATCTTTACCCGCTCGCTTGATTTGTGTCACTGATTGATCTTTCTTGGTGCTTCAAAAAGTGAAAATGGATGTTTAGCTAACTAGACTTAGGCTTGGAAAGGCAAAGATTCAGTGATGGAGAAAAGGGGAGTGCCATCAACTTCAAGGAGAACAAAGAGGCTAGGGACTGGTTTCTTCGAGGTACATCTTGTTACGAAAAACAGTCAACACAAGGAAAATAGACAAAGGTAATATACGCGGAGGAGGGAAAATGATCCAAGTGGATATCGGGGTCCACCCACCTTTTCCAAATGGCTCAAAACAGTTTTTTGGCCATTTTGGCAATTTACTATTTTTAGCAGGTTTTCACTTTCAGGGCCATTTTGAGGGCCTAAATGAAGTTTTTTTTAGATCGAGGTTCTCAATGATAGCCAAAGTCATGATTGAGCCCCCAAAATGAATCTCCTCGATGATACCTTTCCAACGAGCTATCACACGCCTAAAACGGAGATCGTATGCAAAAGTTACGNGGAAAGGGAACAGTAAAGGATTTGTAGAAAAGGCTACAGGGCTAGAAGGCACAGATGTTTCTCTCTCTGTGAAAGAAGCAGTAGCAAGAGAAGGGACAACAAAGCTTGGGGTAGGAAAATATTCTACATTTCTAGGTCTAGGCCAAGCTGCAACGTCGGGCGAGATAGGAGTGACAAATATTTCTTCCTTCAATCCCATACCAAGAGGGGAAAAATCAACAGGAACACTCCCGAAATTTAAGGTTCTAGAAACTCCAACAGAAGGTATGATAAGGGAATGAGAAGCAGAAAATGGAGTTTCTACAGAAGGAGACAAAAAATTATCAGAAATACCTGGTTCAGCAGTAGAAACTCTTCCTCTGAGGGACTTTTTATTTCTGATAAGCTTCTATGGATCTGCTTCAAGCATAACTAGCGACAGTTGTGGATGAGACCCTGTGCGTCTGCCTCTAGAAGCCACAACTAAAACAGTAGGTTCTCCACAGTGGAGTCATCACAATGGAGTTGCCAGGTGCACAGTAGCAATCTTGAAGGGCTCTGATGCCTGATGCACCTTCAGAATCAGAGGCTCAATTTCATTCAATCCCAGGGAAATATTCAATTTCGTCCCCGACAATGGTGCCAGAAATGTTAGCACTGGAAGTTGACCTCGGATTGCAATGAGGACAAGCCCAATACCCATCAGTTTAAATATCACAATTTGTTTATATAAGGTGATCTAAAGGAAGTAAACTCAGAACAATATCATTTTAACTCAGAAAAATGGGTTGGAACAGTTAATATAGGTGAGGTCTTGATCTAATTTAAGCCATAAATTTTGCATGGTGGTGAGTAAGTGGAGGGAAAAACAAAGGAAATAAAGTCTGCTCTGGACATCTGGTCTTCCAGTGGCCTTTAAAAAGGGAAAAGTCTCAAATATGAGATCCTCTCAGATTTGAGAAACTTCAAGAAACTTAAAGTGTTTCAAAGATAATATAATCAAACATACATTATATAGTCATTACAACACCTGACTGGATCATCCATGCCCGAGATCTAAGATTCAAAGGAAAAGGAGAAGAAGAGGTTGGCTTCCATTAAACAAGAAATCTCAAATATCAGTCTATAACCAAAGAACCAGAAACTTCGTTAAATCTTTACAATTCGGAGCTTAGCTCTACCATCGATGATTACAAAAATATCAAAATTGATCATATATACTCAGAGCCATTTTCTCTCCTAACAACAGGAGGGTCGTTGAGCTACTTCATTTAAGGATTTATGTGTGCATGATATTATTGCAGACTGTGCACACATCTTCTTGTCTGACTCTGCTTCAAACGACATGGCGTTCGCAGGGAAACTGTCCATCAGGGTACTATGGGCTAACTACTTCAGACCTTTCCCCACGCCTTCCCTTTATGGGTTGAGTTGAGGTTTCAACCACCTGCTTAAATTTCATTAACTACTTCTTCCATGGAGGGTGGCCGAAATTGAATGCACATGGGTCGACCATGTGCCAGCCTTCTAAGTCTCGGAGGCTAGCCTCCTTTCCTCTAGTTTCATCCTCAATGTAACCCGGTCCTATAATCCTACACCTATTTTCAAGGGCACTTCGGCATTTTTCCTTTCAGCGATTCTTATATGCTATGTCCAGGATCCCTGGTACCCAATGTCATGGAATCACCCTGCCCAAACCACTGACTCAAATTTCCAGTAGAATCGACGACCAGGATCACTCCTTTAGCCAGATCTCAACCATCTGTGGACCTAATGGGTGATCATCATTCTTTTGGACCTTCTTCCCATATGACTGCAAGTTGTTACCTTGCCCCAAAACCAAAGATGCTTCATGGTTCGGGCATCAACGATGGGAGGGATAAACTCCTTGCTCTCGAGAATCATGATTGCCAAAATCGTGACAGGGCTGCATTGTTTTGGCGCCTCCTTGTCCCTTCATCCATATGATCACCAGCTAGGACCGTGGGCCTATTCCTGATACTTTTTCATTTTGTGTTTTGGGATTTCGTGTTGTGGGTGTATGCGTTGACGAGAACCTTAAAACTTCGATTCCCGAAAATCTCTATCTGCCGCCACCTAACCCCATGAGATCGAACGGCTCTCTGTAATCCCAGGTTTCAGGACTTCAACAATCTGGGTTTCGCGAGTTCTAATGACTCTGCTCCCTCACTCTCCCGACTCATGAAATCACGACTTTGGATGATGCTAACCCCCATGTGACTCTGTGATCGCCGATCACCTGATGGTCGTTGATCTGCTCAATCATTAGATCCTTTCCATTGAAAACTGATCTTTACCCGCTCGCTTGATTTGTGTCACTGATTGATCTTTCTTGGTGCTTCAAAAAGTGAAAATGGATGTTTAGCTAACTAGACTTAGGCTTGGAAAGGCAAAGATTCAGTGATGGAGAAAAGGGGAGTGCCATCAACTTCAAGGAGAACAAAGAGGCTAGGGACTGGTTTCTTCGAGGTACATCTTGTTACGAAAAACAGTCAACACAAGGAAAATAGACAAAGGTAATATACGCGGAGGAGGGAAAATGATCCAAGTGGATATCGGGGTCCACCCACCTTTTCCAAATGGCTCAAAACAGTTTTTTGGCCATTTTGGCAATTTACTATTTTTAGCAGGTTTTCACTTTCAGGGCCATTTTGAGGGCCTAAATGAAGTTTTTTTTAGATCGAGGTTCTCAATGATAGCCAAAGTCATGATTGAGCCCCCAAAATGAATCTCCTCGATGATACCTTTCCAACGAGCTATCACACGCCTAAAACGGAGATCGTATGCAAAAGTTACGNTCCAGTGATGGAGAAAAGGGGAGTGCCATCAACTTCAAGGAGAACAGAGAGGCTAGGGACTGGTTTCTTCGAGGCACATCTTGTTACGGAAAATAGTCAACACAAGGAAAATAGACAAAGGTAATATACGCGGAGGAGGGAAAATGATCCAGGTGGATATCGGGGGCCACCCACCTTTTCCAAATGGCTCAAAACAGTTTTTTGGCCATTTTGGCAATTTACTATTTTTAGCAAGTTTTCACTTCCGAGGCCATTTTGAGGGCCTAAATGAATTTATTTTTGAGATCTAGGTTTTCAATGATAAATGAAGGCATAATTGAGCCCCAAAAATGAATCTCCTCGACGATACCTTTCCAACGAGCTATCACATGCCTAAAACTGAGATCGTATGCAAACATTACGACCCCGAGAAGTTGATGCACCAACTTACCCAAACGGGGCCCACATGACTTTTGGCGCTTCATCTCCTAGGGTTAGGTTTTTGGATGTCTAGGACTTTTGGCATTCCCGA
>JZKD02S2439328.1:362948-380066 GCA_000966675.3 Picea glauca | reverse complement strand
CTACGGTCCTAGATCCTGAACATGCGAAGGTTATTAAGAAGGGAAGTGTTGATATGCACTCTTGTGGAATTTTCTCTGAGAGAGTTGGAAGACTAAAAAGGTTGGAGTCCCGAAATTACGAAGTCCCAGACTAAACGAGAACCATCCATCTCAACTTGTAAATAAAACATGATCATTGATCTTGATAAGCGAGTAAGAACTCGCTTGGGTTAACACTTAGACACCACCCTCGGTCACAGTATAAGGTCATATGTAAAGTGGCGATGAGCTAAAGGCCCAACTGGGTTAACAACTGGTCACGATATATGGTCACTTGGTGAAATGAAGTGTCTATAGAATAAAACATAAAACAAGCCATGCACCTTATGTATCTAGTTGTTGGTCACAACAATTTGGTCATATGAAAAACAAAGGGGAGTCAAAAGCTAGAACATGTCCATTCTTGGTACATGAAAATGCACCAGATAGTGAAGTAACAACTAGATTCATATCTATTGAGAACCCAAGATGCAACGAAAGTGTGGGATCGAAATAACGAAGTCGATCCATGCCTGTGATCGACTCTTAAAAGTTTTATCAACATATATATGATGATGATTTATCCCTTTCACGATATTGTATGAATAATAATATACGAAGCTCAAATGGATATTAAGTATATAATAACAATCCCACGATCATTTGAAAAGAATGGTTTTAAGGAAGTCCATGTCTGTAGATATTCAAATCCAGAAAAAGTAAAATAATCAGTGATGGGTTAAAATGTTGAAATAATTTGCAAGGGATTTGAAGTCTTTAACAAACAATTATTATTAATAATAATAGAAGTTATTATTATTAATTTAAATGAAGAGGTGCAATGGTTGAAAAAAAGGGACACAATGCTTCAAATCTCACACCAGTTGGAATATTATATAAACAAAAATATACAGTGATAACGAAGTGTCTTTGCAGTCCAGATCAAAAGATCAAAAGAAAAAGCAGAGTCCAAGAAGGAAAGATGAAGATAATTATGCAATGACAGTGGAAGGGAGGAGCAAGGAAGGATTCATATCCTTTTATAAGTAAAGTGTGAAAATGAGGGAGTTGGTGCTTCCTAGGGTTGGTGCTCTAAAACAAGGGAGTTGGTTCTTCCTGGGGTTAGTTCCCTAAAAATAATGGAGTTGGTGCGTCCTAGGTTCGGTGCCCTGAAGAAGGGGATTTGTGTCTCCAAGAGTTGGTTCTCTAAAGAGGATTGGTGTCATTCACAATCACAAATTATTCTTTATAAAATTTGTAATTCTTTTTAAGTGTACTTATATAATTGATTCTTAAAAACAAGTCCATCGTTGATCTACTGTGGTGATAAATATAATAATAAAGTAATAACTATTTGTTTAAAAAATGTAATATTGATTCCCCCCCTCCTCTCAATATTTCCAACATCTTCGCTGTCAATTTTTTTCTTATTGTCCTGTAGGACCATAAGACTTTAGGAACTCTTAAGTCCTAATCATCTCTCCCTACATTACATATCTTTGTTAAAGGATTCTCCAATATTTTATTAAAGAATATCTTTTGTTAAAGCATATCTTTGTTAAAGCATTCTCCCTACTTCTAGGGTCATTTTGGGGCTCTAAATAGTGTTTCGTTGGCTTGCCATAGTCAAAATGTAGATGGAGTTAGAGTTTGATGGCATAATGCATATTTCTTGAAAATACCTTTCCAACAGGCTATCACGTTCCTAAAATGGAGATTGTATGCAAAAGTTACGACCCTGGGAAGTTAATGTACTAACTTACCCCAACGAGGCCCACATGACTTTTGGCACTTCGTCTCCTAGGGTTAGGTTTTTGGATGTCTAGGGTTTTGGAATTCATGTTTATCATAAAAAGGCCTTCATAGCCTCATTGCAATCATCTTCTTGTGAATGAGTGTAGTCATCACATATCTTCTCAAAGATAACGCTACCACCATTCTAGTGAGTCTTGCACTTTGTATTTTTTTCATTCTCTGTACATTTCTTTCATTAATAGAAATCATGTATTGTTGTATTTCTCTGGTTTTGGAAATTTTTATGTGTATTTCATTGTAATATCTTTGCTTTCATTTTGTTATGAAAATATTCTAGATCAGAAGAAATACAAATCATGTGACTAAATTCTCAAATAAAAATCACGTAGTAGTCTCCGTTGTGAAGTCTAGGACTGGTGTTTCCTCTTCCCATCTTGTCAAATACATTTTCTCTGTGATTATGTATCTTTCCCATAATATTCTTGTGTTTCGGTTGACTGGCCCCATAAAGTCTATGGCCCATTTATCAAATGCTTACAACACAACCTATGGATTCAAAGGGATTTCATCCCTACTAGATGGTTTTCCCACCCTTTGACATACATCGCACGATTGACAATATTTCTTATCATATTTATGATGTGTGGGCCACCAGAGCCATGTGCACAATTTTTTTTGTGTCATCACTTTCCCTACATAATGTCCTCCTTCAATCCCATCATGCGCTTCTATGAGTATCATAGGCCTTTCATGTTCCAACACACATCGTCTCAATATTCCATCTGCACCTAACTTGTATAAATTCCTTGCAATCAACTGATACTATACTTATTTCATTACTAATTATTTCTACTACGCAACTTTCATATCTAATGGGCCGATTCCTATACTAATAAATTACACAATGTCTAAGAAGTAATCATCCACCATTTCAACTGTAAATAGTTGTGCATCTGGGAAGCTATCATCTAAATTGCCTACATCTTCTCCTAATAGTATGCACGATAAATTATCTCACCCTGCATTCATCTTTCCTAGTTTCACTACAACCTCAAAATCATATTAATGAAACAACAGTAGCCATCTTCATATTCTCCCCCCCCCCCAACAGTGGCTTGTTCAATACATATTTTAATGAAAAATGGTCTATGTACATATTAAAGTGAGACCCCAATAAGTAAAGTTTGAACTTTTGTAGTGCATATACCATTGTCAATCCTTCCCATTTTATGGTAGTATAATTTTTGTCTACTATGGACAAATTCCTTCTTGTAAAATAAATTGGGTGATCTATGTTTCCCTCCACTAGTTGAGATAGTATTGTGCCCAATGTTATGGACAATGCATATACATGAAAGTGGAACTCCTTGTTCTAATATGGAAAGATCAAAATCAATGTGGTCACTACTTTTTTCTTTAAGGTGTCCAAACCCTTCTAAAAATCTTCATTACACTAGAACTTTTCTTCCTTCTTCATCAATTTTTACATCAATGCGACGATCTTCACATACCCTTTGATAACTTCCTATGATATCTTGTGTGACCTAGAGTTTCCATCAGTTTTCTGACTAATGTAGGTGGTTCCAAATCCATAATCATTGCAATCTTGGATGGATATACTAGTAATCCCTTCTTCCAGACTACATGTCCCAACAAAATTCCAAACGATGCGCAAAAAATCACTTCTTCAAGTTCAAATAAATATGACACTATCTACACCTATCCAATGTTAGATTGAGTACTTCGATGCAATCCTTCAAAAGACTAAACACAGTCCAATCGTCTAAGCATACTTCAAGTAACTTATGAATAAATTCCTTGAGCATTGCAACCACGACTCTTGAAAAAACTACAGGGACATTATTTAGTCCAAAGGGAATTACTGTACACTGATAACTTCCCCATTTTGTCATGAAAGTAGTCTTATGTCAGTACTCCTACACTATTTTTATCCGAAGGTACCCAAAGAATCCATCTATAAAAGAATAAGTTTCTTTTCATCCTACGTTCTACAATACCTCATTAGTGAATGGTGTCAGAAAGGGGTCTTGTGAACATGCATCATTCAACTTCCTCAGATCCACGTAAATACTGATCCCCTCTATTTTCTTGTCTTGCACTACCATAGGACTGATCTAATCAAATTATTCTACCAATTCAATGATTCCTGCATCCAAGTTCCTATCTATTTTTTCTTTTACCTTTTCCTTGTACTTTGGATTTAACTTGTAAGGTCTTTGTCGCACTGGCTTAGCTTCTGGTTTCAACGAAATATTCATCTCACCTAAGTCCCCAACTATCCCTTTCATATATGAAAATATCATTGGGAATAGGTCCTGATATTCATGCAACAAGTCTCCAATATTTTCTATGGCCTCATCACTCTAGTAATCCTCTATCTACATAAACTTCAGATTCTTTGTTGTCCCAATGTTTACCTTCCATGTATTTATTGATTGTGTGTATGCGGTAGATTCAATATCTGTCCCTTTTAGTTCTCGTTCTCCTTTCGTTTAAGGTATTTTTACATTCCTGGGATCGTATTCATCCTTTTCTTCCTTAGAAACATTGTATCAATCCAATAAATCATGGAGAGTCATAACAAATCTGTGTGCATTGCAGAATGGTACCACCTCCATCCACCCTTCTTATAAAAGGTATTGAATTTAATAGCATGTAGTGTTGCATATATTTTTGTTGATTCATGTTCAAATGTAAATGTGACCTTGAACCTCTAAGCTAATTCTTCCCATATTTTTCTCTCTTTGTGCATTTCCAATTCCAAATACCATTTCTTTGGAATTGTGTCCAGTGTATGTATAAATATATGAATCCATTCTATTTTAATTATTGAACTCCTTATTTGAGGATTGGTTCATATAGACTAATACATGTGATCAACTAACATTCTGCTCCAAATTTTATTTAGAACCCATTACTAACAAATTTCTTTTTCTGGGCAGAGCCAGGTAGGAAACCAACAATACAATATGATTTCCAAAACTTTACTTCCGATTTTCCCAGCCAACCAGGAAATCAGAATCGGAAATTTCAATATTTAAATAGGAGAATAATTTGTGAAAGCATCTAGCACATGAAATCCATACTATAAAATAAACAATTCAAGAAAACAAAAAACTCGCAAAAACACTTATCTGAAGCTTGGAATTAGTTGATAACTATTGAAGGGTGTTCCATTTTCCACCGAACCATAGGAAAAAATTTTCTTGGTGTATTTCTCAATTGACCACCCCCTAGCCATATCATGATTCCATGAGAGAGAGGTTCTTGTTCTACCCAACAACATAAAGGGAAGAAGGTTACTCTTTGTCTCCCTCAAGGGAGCTTCGTGTGACTTCTCTCTCAATCACTCAAACGCTCTACTTATTCACTTCTCAATTTTATTAGAAAAAACTTCCCAACAGTTCCTTCACCAAGAGCAATTTGTTTTCTCAGTTATATTCAGAACCAGAGAGTCTCACATTATTTTCCCCTTCAGAAATTATCACCAGACCCATTCATGTTCATTCTCTTTTATCTCTATTTTCTAGCAACCACAAAGGCTTTATCACACTCCTCTATACTCAGAAAATGGTTCCCATACTCAACTAATTATCTCCCCTCTTCTCTTCTCGTGATTTTCCCTTGTTTATTTCCTTCTTTAGCAAGCTTTCATGGGTCAAATCCCCCACTTCATGGGTCAACCCAAAATCCTATAGATGGGTAATTTTCTACCCATGCTTCTGAGGAAAGGAATTTCGGGTACAAAACCCATTCTTTTTCATAAATGTGGGAAGTTAGTAGTTCAACCACCAACTTCATTTCATTAACTCAAATTCTAGAAAAATAGGCAATCTGGGTTTTTCTTGGATATTAAATTGGTAAGGGAAATTTCATCTATGTTTCCCCTCTCATGACATCATAACATCTGTAGGAAATCCCCTTCATCAATTGTTCAAAATTTTCCTTTTTACATTAATAACATAAATATTTACATAATAACATGTCTTCCCATAATTTGTTTGTAAAATATAATTATATTTACAAGCTAGGGAAATAGTGGTGTTACATACGGGCTCCCAAATTTTAATGTAAATAGATTTAAGAAATTGAATTTACTAACACTTTTGGAACCATTGTTAGAGAGATGCTAAATGGATAGGCATTGGCAATTTGGTTTCCATTCATTTCATTTGCTGCATGGAAAGGGGAAAACTACTAATGTCAACAAATGACTTGGTGAAAACAGGGTCTTAGTAGCATGAGGTGTCAAAGTACATGCTTTGATTTCAAATTTTCTTTGTATAGAATTTGTAATTTTTTTATCAAGAAGACCCCCTTTTATACTAATCCATGTGCAAGGTAGGGATTATCATCTAGTAAGGATCCTTTAAATATGCTCAAGAGTTTTTGAGTAAATAAATATATTACTCCAATTAATCTCTTAAATCCTTGTAGCAACAAGAAACATATCTGCATCTCAGGGGGATCAAATCTTGACAGGCATTAGGAACACACCTGCATTTCAGGAAATAGAAGATCAAAAGTTCCATGAGAAACAAGAAGATCTAGAAGATTTCCCTGATTCTCATTATAAATATGGAGAACAAATCAAACCATGTATAATATTTGATGGAGAGTAGGCATTTGAACCTGAGATTGATGAGTTTCTTGCAATTTTTTGCTTAGATCCTTTGTGCAATATCCAAATGTTTGAATATCTATAGGGTATGATAAAGGATGATATGCACGCCAATAATACTGATGATGAAGTGAACCAAAGGAGTACTAGTTACATTGAATAATGGATCCAAAAAATCATCAAGTTAGGGAACCACTTCATCCTCCAACATATATATGACAAGCGATGCAAAGCCCCCTCTCTTTGTTAAATGCTACCTTGTCTGACAATGAGCACACTTTTAAGGTCGTTTTATGTTTTTTACTGTTATGTGAAGAAAAACTAGAATTTGTTTATTTTGCACTGTTGTACTTTTTTTCATAAAAATGAAAATATGAAGGAAAATTATGGTAAAGAAGGTAAAAATACACCATATTCCTTTTGAATCACTCAATTTTTCTTTAAAATGAGTATGGGGCATCCATTTGTTTGACTTGATCAACCTTCTCAAGTTTGGAAAAAAGGATAGAAATTGATTTGCTTGTATATTGCAAGTTCTTCATTGGATTGCTATGAAATTTGTACCTAAATGGAATCAAGGTAAGTGTAACATCCCTGGCCTTATAGGTCAGGTCAATTCACTTAAAAACTTCTCTGTTCTGCTAATCAACTATCCATAACCAGACATAGAATCGCTAGGATATGGAACACAGAGCTCTTTGCGGAACATCATATATATATGCTTAAACATATATTATGCATTCTATATATATATTCAATTAAATGTGGAAAACACAAAAATATTCTATAAACGGTTTATACAAGCATAAGGTAACTATCTTGACATGTACAGGTTACACAACATAATTTAACACATAAATGGTACTTATATTTTTATGAAGAAATCCACCAACTACATGCATACCTTCTACGATCCTCCCAACCTTAGACCATGTTGCTCCAATCTATCAACAGTGGGTCACCCACGATCTGGGACTAAACTCCACCTAGAGTAAAGTGAACCCTAGGTTAGGATGACACTACAGAAAGTTGCACAATACAACAAGAAGGATTCCCTCTTAAGAGCCTACTTATGACCACCGCTCACAGACTATCATTCCCCACATGCATGTCCCACCTTGGGAATATACACCTTCACTTTCCAACATTCCATCGACTACTCCACTTCCCATATAGGGATTTAGAAATAGGTCGGATTAGGAATTCTCAGATCTTTGTAGCTACTTCTCGACTCCCTGCAGGAGAAATCACTTCCCCAACAACTCTCTCACCTGGAGAGAGTTTATCATAGGCCCAAAAACCTTCTTCTTCTATCCACAAGCCTGAAAAACCACCTCTTCTATCCAAATCCTAAATCAAATGGGTAACCATAGTAGAAAAATCGGGTATGGGCTCTGGCAGTGACAACAAGCCACACTAGACCAGAGAAAGACATGGGCCTCTACAACAAAATGACTAGCGGTGCGATATGGCTCAGATACGGTACCATCGTGTTGTTCCTCATAGGTAAAACAATTCAGCTTCATGGGTTTCCAAGTTCGATAATTTTCATAGGTCAATGATGGAGTAAAACTGGCTGCGTGGATGCTCAGTCTGTGTGCGTGAGTGTGTGGATGGCCTGCCAGAATGGTGAACACCCCCCTTAAATGACATATTCTCCCACTTAAAACTGCATGCACCTGAGTTGACACATGGCTCTCTTGGGAGCTCGTTACTCTCCACTTGGATTTTGTTCCTCCCCCCAAAGGAACTTAGGATAACATGGTTTATTTCCCCAACCTTAGTATTTTTCAGGAAAATACATTATAATATTTCCTTAGGTTAATCCCTCAAGATTAGCCCCTTTTTCCTAGTCTCTTATCCCGCTTCCCTTTCTCTACCCAGTGTATCTTAGTTCCTCATTACTCTTTCTTCATGGTCGGTGTGCACACAATGATGTAATTATATTAATGATGCAGTATTTACATATACAACAATTAGGCTCCCTGACCTTTAACATCTAAGTTGTATTCCCTAATAAACATATAATCCTCCCAACTTATAAACACTTGGCTCACCATCCTATAAACATCATTACAATTCAGCAGGGGCTCGTCCTTGAGGTATTACAATCCCCTCCACTTATTTATGCACTACCCTTTGTGCATCTTACTTACATAATATTGGCAAAATTACAAAAATTGTCAAAACGATGCAAGTATTATGCCCGCATAGAATCTTCATGCTCCCATGTTGCATCCTCAGGATTGTACCAGGTCCATTGGACCTTTACAAGCCCTATGGGTCGATTATGGAGCTGTTCGATTTTTTGGTTCAGAATGTGCACCAAATGCACTTGAAAGGCACTTCCTCGCTCCACTTGAATCAAATTCCAATCAATAACATGATTAGCATCAGGTATATATTTCTTGAGCAATGATACATGGAATAAATTATGAATAATCATAGATGCAGATAATGAAATCATGTAAGATATTAGTCCAATCCTTTGTAGGATTTCAAATGACCCACAATATCTAGCTACCAACTTGGAACAATTTCCCAACTTCAGGGAATTTATGTTGTCTTTCACCTTCAAGAATACATGATCACCCACTTTAAATTACCTATGAGTTCTACCCTTGTCAGCATAGATTTTCTTCTTATATTGGGTAGCCTTTAAATTTTGTTTTATCTTTGACATATGTTCTTCCATTTCCCTGAGCAACTCTGGCCCAATCACTGCTCTATCAGTTGGGTTGTCCCAATTTATTGGTGTGTTTCACTTTCTTCCATAAAGTACTTCAAATGGGCTCATCTTCAGTGATTCTTGGTACCCATTGTTTTATGAAAATTATACCAAGTGTAGGTAGTCTTCCCATCTATATGGTTTTTCCATCATGTACATTCTTAGCATATATTACATCACTTGGTTCTCCCATTCTGTTTTCCCATCAGATTCAGGAGGATATGCTATGCTACATTTCAGATTTGTTCTGAACCCTTTGAATAATCCTCTCCAAAACTTTGAGGTGAAATTTGGGTCTCTTTCAGACACTATTGTCTTGGGTATGCCATGCAAGCGTGGTAATTCCCTCATGTAAATATCAAAAACATTGGTTTCCTTGTGAGTAACCTTCATAAGAATAAAATGGGAATCTTTCATAATATTTTCAACCACCACCATGATAGAATCGTGTTGCTTGCTTGTTATGGGAAATTTGGTGATGAAATCCATTTTCACCACTTCTCACTTCCACTCAAGAATGAGAAATCGTTGTAGAAACCCGACTGGGTGCCTATTCTCATCCTTGACCTTCTGACACTCTAGACATTTAACAATGTAATAAACAATCTCCATCTTCATGCCTGGCCAATAGTATTGCCTCTTGACTACTGCAACTATTTTGTGATATCCTGGGTGCCCACCATAAGGCACATCATGCATCTCTTTCAAAATCATACTCTTTAACTCATGAGAATTGGGAACATAAATTCGGTTCCTGTACAAGAGAACTTCATCATTTCCCAATTTAAAATCTTCAACCTTCTGTTTCATTTTACCTTGTTGTAATTTTGTTACCAAATCCATGTACTACAAATCTACTTTTGTAGCCTCAGAAATTATGCCTTTAATATCATTTTGATACATGTTAATATTTGTAGCATGAAATTCATGCACTCTTCTGCTGAGTTCATTATCCACTTTGTTATCTTTTCCTTTGATGTTCTTGATATCAAAGTCATACTCAAAGAGGAATTTGAACCATCTAATCTACCTAGCTTTTAAATTTGGTTGATCAAACAAATATTTCAGACCATTATGGTCTATCCTCAACTCAAACCTCTTTCCCATGAGGTAGTGTATCCATTTATTTAGAGCATTTACTATGGCTTCCAAATCCAAATCATGAGTGGAATAGATTCTTTCATGCTCTTTCAATTTTCTGGATTCGAAACATATCACAAACCCATTCTAACTGAGGACTCTGCCAAGTCCTTCTTTGCATGAATCAGTGCAAACCATGAAATCTTCATTCGGATCTACAATCCTCATAATTGGAGCACTAGTTAACAACTACTTCAATTGCTAGAATCTCTTTTCGCAATCTATTGTCTATTGAAATTTTAGCCCCTTCCCTTGTAAGGAAGTAACTGGGTGAAAAATCCATGAAAACCCTGCAATGAACCTCATGTAGTAGCTAGCTAGATCCATGAAGGATATACATTTTGTCACATTATTTGGTGTTGTCCACCCTTTAATGGATTCATTCTTTTCGGGGTCTTCTATTATTCCTTCTTCGAATAGGATATGCCCCAAATAGTGAATTTGGTTTTGATAAAATGAGCACTTGCTCAATTTGGCATACAATTGGTGCTCTCTTAGCACCTGTAACACTATCCTCAAGTGTTTCTCATGCTCTTCTTTTGTCTTGGAATATACAAGGATGTCATCTAAAAATACAATGACAAACTTGTCTAAATACTCTCGGAAAACACCATTCATTAAGCACATAAAAACATATGGTGCATTTGATAACCCAAATGGCACCACTGTGGACTCATAATGACTGTACCTTGTCCTGAAGGTAGTTTTTCTGATGTTTTCATCTATGATCCTTACCTAATGGTATATCGATTTGATATCAATATTTGAGACTAAATTTTCATCCTTTAACTGATCAAAGAGATCATCGATCCTTGGAAATGGATACTTGTTCTGTATAGTCACTTTGTTCAATTTTCTGAAGTCAATGCACAGTCTCAATGTCCCATCTTTATTCTTCATGAATAATACTAGGGCACCCCAAGGTGACACACTTGGGAGTATATACCCCTTCCTGAACAGTTCTTCAAGCTACATCTACAGTTCTTTCAGCTCCAGTGTGCTCATCCGATAGGAAGTCTTTGATACTGGAGCTACGCCAGGCATAAAATTTATAGATAAATCGATATCTCTCTTTGGGGGTAATCCTGGTATCTCCTTGAATACATACCCAAAATATTTTAGGACTGCATGCATCCAGATTAAACACCTTAACCTTAGGTGCTTCCACCATATGAGATGAAAATATTTTTAATCTCTTACTGTAACACTTCTTTAGCTACATTGTTGAGATCTTTCGGACAGTAACTGCCCTTAGAATTCCTTGGACTATTCTTGTGTTCCCTTCCTCGTTTAGGCAAGTAAATTCCTTGTTATGACAGTGCAAGACAACATGGTGTTTCTCAAACCAATCCATACCAATTAGAAAGTCATATGAACCCATTGGAAGGATGTTCGAATCTTCCTTGGTACTTAGCCCATTCATGTCCATTGGACATGATTTAACCAACTCAACAACTTTTCTCTTGGCTCTCGTATCCAGCTGCACCAACCAAGATTTCCCATGCTTTCTTCTTAGAAATTTCAATCTTTCCATTACCTTAGGATCAATATAGCTATGAGTAGCTCCTAAATATATTAAAATATTAAGGGCATGGTTATTTACAATACCTTCCACTTCAATCATGTGTGATTGAAACTCTGCGTTCTTGTTGTCTAGGGATATATAGATCCTAGGAACACTTTTTCCCGTGTCCTCCACTATTTTTACTTGTTGTACATTGTGGAAAAATCTCACCTTGTCACCTCTATGAGGACAATATCTATACTTATGGTGTCCTTTTCAACCCCAACATTGCATAGATGTCTACCTTGGCCTTTTCCCACCTACCTCAGCCATTCTATGCTCTCTAAAAGATGGTTGTCCTTGAGGATTATTTCTAAAAAATGGTGTCTTGTTTCCATTCTACCTTTGTTCCCTCTTAAACTTCTTCTTGTCTTCCCAAGCACTTTGGAAAGTAGGATTTCCCTTACGCTAATCATACAAGCACTTGTCTCTCCTCTTGTTTCCTCCAAAGTATTGGGATCATCATAGTGAATCTTGTCACTGATGAAATATGGCATCCCACTTATATACCTCTGCATATTTACTGTCTCATATTTGATGAAGGAGACATACTTCAACAGTTCTAGAAATCTCCTTTCATACTCATCATGTTCATGCTACCCATTTTGAGTTTAAAGAAATCTTTCATCTTTTTTTCATAATACCTCTTGGTTAAGTATTTCTTCTCAAAATGCTTCTTTAATTCCTTCCAAGTCACATTTTTCTCTTTGATGTATTGTACTTGCACAAGATGATCCCACCACATGGATGCCTTTCCTTTCAGTCAGTAAATACAAATTCATCCCTTTGCATGAGAAGAATATTTATGCAGTTGGAAACATTTTCTCATGCCTAACAACCATGTCTCGACATATTCATATTTATTGTGTTCTCCATCAAAAGTAGGAGGTTTGATCTTATTCATTTTTCCTTTTAATTCATCTACCCAGACCTCATATTCTTCCCGACATGGGATGGACTTGATTTTTTGTGTGCTCTCCTATTGTAATTCCTTTGGGAGTGATGGTGATGTCTGCTACCAGTCCTTGGTCTTCCTTTGCCCTCAGGGGTCCCATGGCTTCCTGATTTACTGGAGCCACTCTCCTTATCCAAATTATTTTCAATTCTGTTTAGGCTCTTCATTAACTTCATATTAAATTCTTCCTGCTACTCTTTAGATTTCATAAGCCTTTCATTATTAGCCTTGTAACTCTGGACATCTTTCTGCAATTTTACAATGGTCTCCACCATATTCATGTCATCATCCTTTTCTTCTTCATGTCCATTGGAGTTTGTTCCTTCAACTCCCAAATGGACATACATCCTTATAATGTTATCTTTCTTACTGTAAGCCTCTTGTGCATCATCCATCTCTCTTCACTCTTTGCTGATTTTGATCTGACAACTGCTAATTCCACAAAAATGTGCAGCCAATAGAACTTTGTCAAGTTATCTGTTCTTAATAATTTCATGAAAATACAGTCCATTTTGATTCATTAGTATATCATGTTATTTTCATCTTATTTATCGAGGAATTGACTATTCATATCCAATTTATGGGTAAATAGTCATCTTATGTTGTTTAATACCTTTACAATGCCTTCTTCCATGCTCAATTCTGAGTTTCAAGCAGGAAGTTATGGATACTTGAACGAATTTGTTTTCAGTGATGCGATCCCTATTCATGGATTATTCCATCTCAAAGTCAAATTGGCTCTTAGATCCATGTGGGATCCTCTCTTCAAGTTTATAGGCCTTCTTTACCTCGTTGGTGGAGGTATGTGCAAATCAAAAACCCCATAGGCTCCTTCTCTAAGCCCTTATCTTTTTTCAAATTAATTTTTCAGGTGCTTAGCCTTTTTTCTTCGGTCCTCGAACACATGTGACCATGGGATGTGATTTGGTACTATCAGATAGGCACTTATCTAGAACCTTGAGAGATTTAGGGGTCCATAACTTTGGGCTCCAAAATCTCTTGTTACTTCAATCCTTCCTTCTCCCAAGCGTCAAACCGATGAATCCCTACATAGTGCATCCTTGGAGATTCAGGGTTTCAATGCTTCAAAGCTTCGGCTTCGAAGTTTCTTACAACTCTACATTGATTTTCCTCGAAAACCTAGATTGATGAACTTTCAGAATCGCGTCAGCATCCCTGTACTAGCATGCCACCTGGAAAAGATACAGAGTGGACACGTGGTACAATCTGAGGGGTGACACATGTCAAGTTCTAACTAGGATGGGAAGTCTTTGAAGAGCATGGAACACAGTGACAGTGGAAAGCGGCTAGTGTTTCCACTTCACCCTTGGTGACATCAGTAGTCCACGTCACTTAGGAACTTTGGTCTTCAGTGGATTCTCGTTTGACACTTCTCAAAACCCCTAGACCATTGAACTTTTGAATTTCGGAACCCTCTAGGGTCCACTTAGCTATGTTATCAATGATCTAGGTGGTGAAACATGGGCCCACTGTCGAGTGACATCTATTAGATCACTATTGGTACAACCAACCCAATGAAAGTACAAAACCAGATGACATGTGGCATTCTTAGAGGAGGTCCAAGTCACCCCACATGACGTTGCCATGCCACGTCACAATCACTTCTTCGACACTTCATAGCTCCATGCTTTAGAGGATTTTGCATTACATCAGAATGTTTCTTTTGAACATTCGCTTCTCGGAGCTTCAAGACTTTGGGGCTCTGGGAATTCGGATCATTCCTTAACAATACTCCCAATTCCTCCTGAACTCTGAATTCCCAAACTGTGTTACTACAGAGCTTCAGGACTCTGTTCTTTGGGACATTGAGAGATTTTTCCTCTCAATTCTCTAAAGTATTCGAATGTTGACCCGGTGAATACGACCATATTCCTTGCTCGGATGTTAATAATTAATGTAATGACATGTGGCCTTGTTATCCCCTATCCTAGGGATAACTGAGGAGAATATGTCTCGAGGCCCACACGTCCTAGATATGGAGTACCAAGAGACATATCGACTTGAGCATGGCCCTAGAGGGTCCATCGTTTTCTTCTTTAGTTCCTCCACTTTGTCAGCAGCAACAACATCCATCCCATCGACCTAGTCCTTCAACATAAATGGGTCTTGCTCCATGAGATAATGAGTCTGGGTATCATGGTATGTGTCACTCTGATTCTCAAAACAGTTGAATATCTGAATTTAATTATTTTTACTTCTAACATGTGCTTGGACCTTATGCCTTTCCACTTGACCACACTTGGGAGGAATGACAGGATGCCCTAGTAAGCTGATTCCCATAGAGTTTGAGTTTCCACTGGGGGGTTCATTAAAGGTCATCATCTGTTCCCACCATACTTACCACTTGTCATCATTTTCCCCTCTCATCCATCCCATACATTGGTTCGATCATTGGGTTTGCCAAAATAGAAAAGGGTTGTACCTTACCTTGTGGGAGCAAGGGGATAAAGGCCCAGAGGGTAAGAGTATCTAGAAAAAGATAAAACCCAAAAGAATGAAACCTTCAGATGTTTCACCCAGGGATCCCTAAGAAATAAATAAAAGGATTCTCAACAAGAAACAAAGGGACCCATAAAAATAATAAATCAAGACCTAGTTGGAGGATATGGGGTCTCATCACGAGCCAACCTATTAGTTCCATGGGCATGTAGCGGTATGACACTACCATTCAGCTGGTCATCATGTTAGGATAGTGGCTCTTGGTGGCATAGACAAGAGAAAGGGAGTCTCATCACGAGCCAACCATCCCATTTCCATGAAATGCTTGTGGGTAACATTGTCACCACTAGTCACCATGCCATGGTAGTGTCCCCTAACTATTCTATTGAAAGAAAAATAAAATAAGAATAAAAAATAAATGACATGAATGGGATTGGAAACATTTTCATCCATGACAAGGTGCATCTCAACCTCTTCGGAGGGACCCATAGGTAAGCCATACATTTCCCTGTTATCACTACACCCATTTCCCAAACATCCCTTACCACCTCATCCACTTACATGGCCTATATTTGACTTCATCTGGAAACATCCCACATCCAATGAGCACTAGACCAATAGGACATCCTAGCGTCCCCTCCAAACCTGGCTTGTAGAATAGAATAACGTATTTGAGAACTTGTCTGGGAAAGGGGGTTTCATGAACATGTTTAAATAACTTGATGATTAGATGTGATTGGCATTGCTATGATCCCTGTGACTTATGAACCCATGTAAGGAGTACTTGTTGATGTTGTTGGGCCACAGCTGATGGATAGGTACATATGGGGAGATGATTAGTTCATACCTTGATAGGGATAAAATTCCACTAGATGGATGCTGACACCCCATCCAGGGGCAGAGATAGATCAAGGATTTGCACCAGAGAGAGAGAGGGATGTTCGACCAGGGAGAGCCTGAAAGGCCTGGAACCAGGGGGGTATTTCCCTTTTCACCATGATGTAGGCCTTGGAAGTGTTCGGTATGTGTTATATTCTTTGCACGAGTAGTATTTAGGTGGTTGTTTCGAAAAATGTGACACCTACCTTGGGAAACATGTCATGTATTTAGGTGGTTTTTTCGACACATGGTTTTTGCCGATGGTTTTCTATTTCCGGTTAAGGAATTAGGGTTTTGGACTAATTCAGGTCATTGGGTTAGGGTTTTGTATGCCACTATATCCTATATGTATATTGTATTTTAAACAATGTAACATAATGAATGAATATAATATATGTTGGTTTTCCTGGTTTGGGTTTCCAGGGGGAAAATCTCTGTGTAATGTTTGTATTTTCCATTGTATATTTTATGTTCTTTTCTGAATATCTGTTTACAGTAGACATTGTACAAGGTTAGAATTTACATTTGGTATCAAATCTTTATTGGCTTTAGGGGGCCATTGTGGTCAAGGGTTTGGCTCGAGACTGTGATAAGCCTTGTTACAGTGGGAGATCTGCAGTATTGTTTTTCAGTTGAAAAGAAATGGCAAGCAATTCGAAGATGGAGATCAAGAAGTTTAATGGGAAAAGATTTGAGCTATGGAAGCTCAATATGGAAGATATTTTGGTGGACATAGATCAGTGGATCATGGTAGATATAGGTACTGCACCTACAGGAAATTCTGTGGATGACTGGAAAAATATGGATCGAAAGGCAAAGAGCACAATTCGACTGTGTCTCTCCGATTCAATATTACTGAATATGTCAGAGGAAGCTACAACCAAGGATTTATGGGAAAAGTTGGGGAAGTTGTATCAGTCTAAGTCCCTGGTAAATAAACTATTCCTGAGAAATAAGCTGTATAACTTGAGGATGAG
>JZKD02S2439328.1:323376-362898 GCA_000966675.3 Picea glauca | reverse complement strand
GTAATACAACTTCTTTGAAGTTTGAAGAAGTGGTCTCATCCTTGTTGTCAGAGGAGATGAGATGAAAGAATATGGAAGGACATAGCACATATGCATTATTTGCAAGAGGACGTTCCTAGGAAAGAAATAGATCTAATTTCTCAAGTGGGAGATCTAAGTCTAACGGTAGATCTAAATCTCCTGGAAGTTTGTAAGGGTATGTTGGAGGTGTGGAAAAGAAGGGCACTACAAGAAGCAATGTAGATCCAAAGTTGAGAAAAACAAGGGATCTGAAGAATCTTCTTCTACAGAAGAAAATAACTTCAAGGAAGAAGGAGGGGATGTGTACTTAGCCTCTTCAAGCACACATGCAGATCATGAGGCATGGTTGATTGAATCTGGTGCATCCTTTCATATGACTCCCCACAGGGAGTGGTCCTGCAAATATGAAAAGTATGATGGAGGTAATGTTTTCTTAGGTAATGATTCGACAACCAGAATCATAGGAAGAGGAAGGGTCAAGTTGAGACTCATATATGGAAGGATTAGAAAACTTCCTGGTGTTCTACACATCCTAGGTATGGCCAAAAAATTGATTTCTGTAAGAAAAATGAAAGATGCAGGGGTAAAAACAATTTTTGGAAAGGGAACTTGTAGGATGGTTTGAGGAGCAATGGTGTTGATGAAGGGAGTTCGGTTTGGAACTCTGTATAAGATGCTAGGAAGCACTATTAGTGATAGGTGTAATATCTCCATTGTTCTTGATATTGGAGTTGAAGAAGAAAGAACTCCTACAGTATCTGGAGAAAAGGTTATGTTGTGGCATCAAAGACTGGGGCATATCAGAGAGAAGGGTCTTTGACTACTACATGGTAAAGGTATGGTTGAAGGTATGTCTAACTGTCCTCTGGATTTTGATTTCTGTGAACATTTTCTATATGGGAAGCAGAATTGGGTAAGATTCCCCTCTGGTGCAACGAGGGAAGAAGGAATTTTACAACTAGTTTACAGTGATGTTTTTGGACTAGGGATGATTTTAGGGGCTAAATTTTTCTCATGGGCTAATTTTCCATAGTTTTTCCCAAAACAATATTCGGGTTTGTAAAAATGATTCGCCCAAATTCTATAGGATAAAATTATTTTACCTTAAAAATCGCCAAAATGTGATACAAACTATATAGAATACTTAGAAATTTGAATATTTTTACAAAAATATTGCCAAACATTTATAGTTGGCATACGAAGGATTAGTAAGATTCACTAAGGTTTCTATGTTTTAAAATAAATTTCCATCCTTAAAATCATCCCTGTTTTGGAAATGTGTCGGTCCCATCATTGGGAAAATATGTGTACTATGTCTCATTTATAGATGACTTCTCGAGGAAAACTTGGATATATTTCCTCAGGAAGAAATCTGAAGTCTTTGATAGGTTTAAAGAGTTTAAGGCTCTTGTTGAGAGTCAAACAGAGAAAAGAATTAAGGTGTTGAGAACAGATAATGGCAGAGAGTTCTGCAGGAATGAATTTGAATAATTCTGTAAGAAGTGCGATATAGCAAGGCAAAAGACTATTCCATATACACCTCAGCAGAATGGAGTTGCAGAAAGGATGAACAGGACGCTGATGGAAAAAGCAAGGTGCATGCTCAGTGGTGTCGAGTTAGGGCAAGAATTCTGGGCAGAGGCAGTGGGTACTGCATGTTATTTGGTCAACAGGTCACCCTCACCAACGTTGGGTGACAAGACTCCACAATAGGTATGGACTGGTAAGGAGCCTTCTCTCACACATCTTAAGGTATTTGGCTGCGATGCATATTTTCATGTTCCAAAGGAAAACAAGAGTAAGATGGATAAGAAGGCTGAAAAATGTATCTTTATTGGATATAAAGATGGTCTCAAAGGTTATAAGATTTGGAACCCAGAAACTAAGAAGGTTGTGTAGAGCCGATATGTGGTATTTAGAGAAATGAAGGATGTTGTTAAACAGGAAGTCCTACAAAGTAAGGAAGAACCAGAGAAGATAGAGTTTGATTTAAAGGATGATGAAGAAGACTCTACAAAAGAACAAAAATCAGAAGAAGAAGATCCTCATACTCCAGTATTGAGGAGATCAGATCGAGAAAGAAAGATACTGGAAAGGTATAGTCCATCTGATTTTTGTTCAAATTTTTATTTGTCTATTACTGATGATGATCCTAGAACTATCAGGGAGGCAGTGGATTCAGAGGATGGAAATCTCTAGAAAAGGGCCATGGAAGAAGAAATGGCATCTTTGGATAAGAATGAGGCTTGGGATCTAGTGGAGTTGCCAACTGGAAGAAATACCATTGGAAGAAAATGGGTATTTAAAATGAAGCTAAATGCAGAAGGAAAAGTGGAGAAATACAAAGCTTGGTTAGTAGCAAAGGATTATTTCCAGGTTGAGGGAATTGATTTTGGTGATATTTTTTCTCCTGTTGCCAAGTTAACCTCTATAAGATTTCTATTATCTGTTGTTGCTACATTTGATTTTGAAGTAGAACAGATGGATGTGAAGACAACATTCCTGCATGGGGATCTGGAAGAAGAAATCTTTATGAAGAAACCAAAAGGTTATTCTGTGAAAGGAAAGAAGGAGCTGGTATGCAAGCTGAAAAAGTCCCTGTATGGTTTAAAATAATCACCAAGGATGTGGTATCAAAAATTTGATACTTGTATGCCAGGACTTGGTTTCACAAGAAGCAAAGAGGTTCACTGTGTGTATTCTAAATTAATTGGTTATCATTTGATTTATTTGGTCTTGTATGTGGATGACATGTTGCTGATAGGAGACAACAAGGAGATTATCCAGGACGTGAAAACTCAATTGTCCTCTAAATTCGACATGAAGGATCTTGGTGCTTCAAATTTCATTTTGGGCATGGAAATTAAAAGAGATCGAAAAAAGAGGAAAATCTGGTTAAATCGGAGAAAATATGTCGAGACAATATTGCAGAGGTTTAATATGCAGGAATGTAAACCGATCAAGGTTCCTATTCTTGTTGGTGTAAAGTTATCCATGGATCAATTTCCCAAGACACATGAAGAAGAGGAGGACATGTCTCATGTTCCATATGCGAGTGAAGTTGGTAGTTTGATGTATGCAATGGTCTGTAATAGATTGGACATTACACATGCAGTGGGAGTTTTGAGCAAGTATATGTCAAAACTAGGGAAGGAGCATTGGACAACAGTAGAAAAGGCTTTCAGGTATTTGTGTGGCACTTCTAGCTATGGATTGTGCTACAAAGGAAGACTGGGATTGGATAGAGTGGTCGATATACATGATTTTTTGGATGCAGACTGGGCTGGAGATTTGGATCATAGAATATCTATAGGCGGGTATGTGTTTAACCTGTTTGGAAGAGAAATAAGTTGGATAAGCAAAAGACAGGCTGTAGTGGCACTTTCAACTACAAAATCTAAATACATGGCATCCAATCATGCAAGTAAGGAAGAAGTATGGTTACAAAGATTGTGTTCAGGTATTGGGTTGGTACAACAAGCTGTAAGGATAGAGTGTAATAGTCAGAGTGCAATTTTTTTGGCGAAGAACCATGCTTATCATTCAAAGACAAAACACATTGCTGTTCAATATCACTTTGTGAGAGACATGATTGAAGAAAAGAAAGTATCACTGATGAAGGTGGACACTTTGAATAATTTTGTAGACTCATTAACAAAATATGTGAGAACTGAGAAGTTCTCTTGGTGTAGAGGATCCATAGGCATTGTTGCCCTAGATGTTTGACCATGTAACTCTGTAACCCCCTGTATGCAAAGAAAACAACAAGTGGGAGAATGTTGGTTATGTGTTAGAGGGGGGGCTGCTAGGCCTCCCCTGGGGTGGTGCAGGGGGGTGGAGCCTCCCGCATGGGGGTCTGGGGGCAGCAGCCCCAGATTTTTTTTTCCTTGGGAAACGTGACACCTACCTTGGGAAACGTGTCATGTATTTAGGTTCTTTTTTCGACACATGGTTTTTGCCAATGGTTTTCTATTTCCGGTTAAGGAATTAGGGTTTTGGACTAATCCAGGTCATTGGGTTAGGGTTTTGGATGTCGCTGGCTCCTATATGTATATTGTATTGTAAACAATGTAACACAATGAATGAATATAATATATGTTGGTTTTCCTGGTTTGGGTTTCTAGTGGAAAAATCTTTGTGTAATGTTTGTATTTGCCATTATAACTTTTTTGTTCTTTTCTAAATATTTGTTTACAGTAGACATTGTACAAGGTTAGAATTTACAGGAAGGACCATGATGTCACCCATGTGACCCATGATGTCACCCAACATTTTCGACACTTTGGAGGCAGTTGTGTACCAAATGGTATGTGTGGTAGGATCCAGAGGCCCGAGGAGGTCTAACGTTTTTCTCCTGGAGGCCAACGTTGCCCCGAGAAGGCCTAATGTCACCCTGAAAAGGCATGACATCATCTTTACATCTTGATTTAGGGTTTTATTATGACATTTAATGTAAAAACTGGATATTACATGTAATTGGCCATGTCAGCCTTTTTTACATAATTTTGGACATTGATATTGTATAAATAAAGGTTTTATCCCTTCTATTATTCATCATATTTAACTCACACTTATTTAGGTATGAAATTTTCACCCTATATAGGGTTACTTGGCTGAAACTTTAGGTGCACTTGTTGAGGGAGGATAATTTTGGAGTATTTTTGGCAATTTTCTTCGTGGAAGTGTTCAACTAGGGTTTTTCTTGATGATTCTTGATGTATGTAAGTAAAATTTCTACAATTATTATTAATTGAATGGTTATGGTTATGTTTATATTGCATTTACATTAAGATTATGAAATTCCTTGTTTAAAACCCTAGGAAGTCTAGCACATTTTATTGTCCTAGCTTTAAAAGCCTCCACCTACTAGATTTTGCCAAGAAGCCGATTTTCTTGAAGCCTTTTCTAGGGCCTTGCCATTGCAACACCCTAGTATTAATTGCTTCATCTTAGCCATCATTTTCTTCATCTTTGAGTTAAATAAGGAGGAAAATTACTAATTCCTAGGGTTACCTACACCTTAGTATCAATTTTCCCCTAGGGTTTGGTAGTTGAAGCCTTGGCTTACCAACACTTCAACTACTAATATCTCTTGTCTTTGACTCTCTTACTATCATCATTTTCCGTCAACATTTTTTGCCACCTAATTGACTCCATTTTCCCTAAAAGCACTAGTTTAAGACTTCTTATTGAGTGATTGATTAAAACAACCATCAAAACTTACACCTTGAGCTTTCTACTAACCACTTATAAAATTAGAATAGCCTAACCTACTAACATTATTTCTTATGTTACTAAAGTAAGATACAACGATAATTTTCAGCATTAAAAGCTTCTAAAAGAAATTTCAAAGGTTAATTAATGCATTCCCTTGCTTGCTTCTGATAAATTGCAGTATTATAGTGTTAATGATTTATTATTCTTGGTCATCTTGAAGTCGTTTCAAGGAACTTATTGTGAAGTATTGTCTCATAAGTTTTTTTTGTTATAAATTTATGTTTACTTCATCATTATCAACCAATTTCCTTTATTGATAAATTTTGTGGTTTTATGAAGTGCTAACGACAAGTTGTACCTACAAAATATATAGTTTTATTGTTGCTATGTTCCAGGCAGGTACATCTTGATATCTTATCACTTCATTGGTTATAACCCCAGGATTTTTTTATCAATGGTGACTTGTGAGAGGGGACCTTTTAATAGCCATCTTTACCTTTCCTTCTCAAACCCCCAGGTCACCTGGGATGTCTCCCTTGGTCCTACAATCCTAAAGAGAAAGAGGAATCGTGTTGAGGTGACAATGATAGCATAACCTCAAGTTACGCCAATTTGATTTCATTTTACCTTTCCTTTAATCAAAGTACAAATTGTGATATAACATGCCCCACTGACGAGCGACATGTACTAGGTCCCAATTGGTCATAAGGGCCTGTAAACTGTACCAAAAAATCGACATGTGGCAGAATTAGGGTAGGTCCATGTCACCTTAGGTGCCATAATCCTTCCATGTCATATATGGCACTTTGGGCTTCGGAAGATTCCATTCCTGCACACCTTATAACTCCTGACTGTTGAACCTCCTAATAGGTATACATCACTCTGGTGCTCCGGGATTTCAGAGCTCTGGGACTTCGAAGGATTTTTACTGTTGAACACCACACAAACTTAGTACTATAGAACCCAAATCATCTCTTAATTTTTGGACACGTGTTCCTAGAATGGACGGTCCAGATTGGTTCCATACTATGGGACTTCATGGATCCGGGACATCATAGCTTCAGGACCTTGGAAATCGTCTCTCCTTATAGTTTTAAAACAACCATAAGGACGAAGTCCGAAGGAATTTGATGCTTAACCTCCATGCACCTTCTCCAGATCTAACAGTTGTGAGGGGTCTGTCCCTTCCCGAACTAATCCAATGACCCAAATTTAATTTTCACAGTTCCAAACCCATGGTTACCGCGACCTTTTTTCTCTATTGTTTTTCTTAAACCGCTATACCTCCTGAGATTCAAAACATGACCTCGGTATTCTCTTGGAGCTCAAGGACACTCTTAACTTCAAATTTTGTCCCTTTAGGAAATAATTACTGTGAACTTTCTTCTATAACACTTATACGGCCCAAATCAAGCTTAGTGTCGAAACCTAGGCTCTGATACCAATTTGTAACATTCTTGATCTTACATGTTGGGTCACTCCACTTAAAAATTGCTCTGTTATGTTAATCAACTATCCATACCTAGACATAGTCCCACTGGGCTATGGAACACATAGCTCTTTTTGGAACATCATACATATATTATTAAGCAAATAATATGAATTCTATATATATATATGTATATATATATATTCAATTAAATGTAGAAATCACAACAATTTGATATAAACAATTTATACAAGAAATAAGGTAACTATCATGAAATGTACGAGTTACACAACATAATTTAACATAGAAATGGTACTTATATTTTTATGAAGAAATCCACCAACTACATGCAGACCTTCCATGAACCTCCCATTCTTAGACATCATTTTTCCAAGATATCAGGAGTGGCTCACCCCCAAGCTAGGACTAAACTCCACCCACGGTAAATGGAATCCTAGGCTAGGTTGAGACTATGAAAAGATTCACAATGAAACAAGAAGGATTCCCTCCCAAGAGCCTACTTAGTCCCATCGCTCAAAAAATATCATTCCCCACATGTGTGTCCAACCCCGGGAATAAACACCTTTATTGTCAAACAATCCATCGACTGCTCCACTTCCCATACAGGGATTCAACAAAAATATGGATTAGGAATTCTTAGAGCTTTATAGTTGCTACTGGGCTCACTCTAGGAGAAATCACTTCCCCAAGAAACTCTCTCACCTGGAGAGAGTTGCTCATAGGCATGACAACCTTCTTTTTCTATCCACGGGCTTGAAAACCCGCCTCTTCTATCTAGCTCCCAAATCAAATGGGTAACCATGGTAGAAAAATCAGTTATGGGCTCTCGTGGTGAGAACAATCCACACCAGATCAGAGAAAGAGGTGGGCCTTTATAGAAAAACGGCTAGGGACACGATATGGCTCATGTATGGTTCCATCGTGCTCTGCCTCATAGGTAAAATGGTTCAACTTCACGGGTTTGCAGGTTCTAGAAGTTACAAAGGTCAATGATGGAGAAAAAATGGCTGCATGGATGCTTAGTCTATGTGCGTGAGTGCGTGGGTAGCCTACCAGGATGGTGAATGCCCCCCCTAAAAAACAAATTATCCCACTTAAAAGTACATGCACCCAAGTTGACACATGGCTCTCTTGGGATCTCGTTCCTCTCCACTTGGAGTTCGTTCCTCCCCACAAAGGAACTTAGGATAACAGGGCTTATTTCCCCAGCCTTAGTATTTTTCAGGAAAATACATTATAATATTTCCTTGGTTTAATCCCTCAAGTTTAGCCTCTTTTTCCTAGCCTCTTATATCGTTTTCCATTCCCTACCCAGTTGAGCTTAGTCCCCCATAACTCTTCCTTTGTGGTCGGTCTACGCATAGTGATGTAATTTTATTAATGATGTAGTATTTACATATACAAAAATCAGGCTCCTAGCCTTCAACATCTAGGCTCTCCGGCCTAATAAACATATAATCCTCCCAGCTTATAAACACTTGGCTCACTAGCCTATAAACTCTTAGGTGGAAATATTGTCGTTTTAATTACGTTGTAGTACTTTCCCAACTATTTAATTTGTCAATCCGAGGTTCATAGGCTTACAAAGAACATACACTATATATGAAGGAATGAAGTAGAACTAATCTAAGCTAATTTGTTGAAATGAAATTAATCTAGGAAAGCATTGAAAGACTAACAAGGAAAGAAGGAAATTAATCTAGGAAAGAAATACAATATATGAAGAGTTGAATGACAAAATACATATGTGAGCTCACACAATAAATCAATCTCAAATTATATTACAAGAGTCAAATGACAAAGGATGAATGAATAACAATGAAAGAATCAAAGCTAAGAATCCCCTTCTCCTAATTACAAGACCAAATTATGAATTACATGATCTGTAACTCCCCAAGCTCATCCCCCCTCATGAAGACAGAGCACTCTTTTATATACATGAAAGTATTAAAGAGTGTCATAATTACAGATCCACTATTCTCTCAACTTATTCCTTCAAATCCTCCACACATATCTTGGATAAGATATCCTATCAAAATCTCCATGATCTTCTCCTTTGAATATGCTTGAATGATTGTTCCAAATATTCTTCAAATCTTCAAAGCTTGAAGATGAAATTCGAATTTGAGGCTAGGTGGTAATAATTGACTTTGTTGAAATCTTCACATATGCCTGCACACATCATCAAACTCATCCAACCTTGATATATAATGAAAATATCTTATTTTTCTAATATTTAATCACAAATTCACTTATAATACTAAAATGAATACAATGAAAAATAATAAGGAGAAACCCAAGTATCATTATGGAAATGGTATGATAAAAGGTTTATTAGGACCATGAAATGTAAGGAATGGTGAAGGAAAAAGAGGATATAAATGTGACATTTATAAGTCCTAACATAGCCCCCAACTGAACTTGTTGCATGTCCTCATGCAACTATGCATGGATTTTCTTAGCAACTTTTGGCATCTAGACTTTGGCTTTGATTGATGATGTCTTTTTAATAAGGAATATTTCCAGGGTCTAAAATACAGGAGTAGCAACATGTAAAATACATGTGTAACAACATGTGAACTTTTCTTATGGTTGGTTCTTGTGTGACAACCATGAATACAAAAGATTTTGGTTTTTTTGTTAACAACATTTATTTCACTTATTTATTTTCTTGCTACAATAATTTAGCCATATACTCACTAGAAATAATAATCTATCAATGTGCATAAGAAAGCATCATTGTGTATAAGAAAGCCTTTTCTTTATCTTTATGAGTTATGCCAATATGTATATCAATCGAAATGCAACAAAGTGTCATTGGAAAATAAATGTTAGTGAATCATAAATGGAATGATGAGATGGTAAAATGGAATAATGGTATGTAGTGTGTTGGCTACTCCTAGATTGCAGCAGGAGTAAGCCTGAGGCCCATCAATTTATGTCGTGATTTGTTTATAAAAGGGGGTGATCGAATGGAAGTAAACTCAGAACAATATCTCTCACTCAAAAAACTGGGTTGGAACAACAAGGACATGTGAGGTCTTGATTTAAATTAAGCCAGTAAATTTTGCATAGTGGTGAATGAGTGGAGGGAAAGGAAGGGGAAAAGTCTCAGACATGAGATCCTCTCAGACCAGAGAAACTTCAAAGTAAACCTCAAACGTTGCAAACTAATACAATCAAACATACATCATATAGTTACAACAACACCCGACTGGATCATCCATACCTGAGATTTCAGATTCATAGGAACAAGGAAAGGAGGAGGCTGGTTTCCATTAAACAAGAAATCTCAAAATATCATTGTATAACCAGAGAACCAGAGGCTTTGTTAAATATTTACAGTCAGGATCTTAGATCTACCATCGATCCATACAAAAATGGAAAAAATGCCTACATATACTTGGAACTGACCCATACGTTGAAGGCACGATCACGTCATGAGTTCAATGCTTGACGTCGAGGGTCTTCTCTATCAGGCTGCACATGAAGACATTGGGAAGACTGCCAATGCAGTCTTCTGTCAGACGCGATCCTTGTCAGGATAGACTAACAATCTGCCTCTATGATTTATCCTTTCCTAACCTTCTATTTATGGAAGGAGGTGACGTTAAACCACCATCAACTGCCTCAATAACTGCTTTATCGGGATCAGTCATGGCTTGGTCAACTCTGCACCTACAGGATGTGGTAGTCTCCCTTTGGATTTTTCTGCTTCGTTGGACTATTGCAAGGGGACTCATATGGAATATGTGGATGAGGGTCTGACGGGGGAGATGGCGTTAACACTGTGAGGGTGAGACGAGAGGTGTTGAGGTGGAAGCATCAGGTGGTGAAGAAATGGAGGCTGTGACACCAGGCGATGTGCCATGACAAGGTGACAGGGAGGTCGCAATGTAACAGGTTGGGGAGTGGGGACACAACACAAGTGGAAGTGGCATGGAGAAAGAGAGAGGCACATGGTAGGAGGAGGAGGATAAAAGGGAAAAGGAATATGACATGGGGGGAAATGGCAACCGAGGGAAGAATGCGGGGAGGAACACCTGGCAGGAGATGACAGGTGGGAGTGAGGAAATGGGAAAAAAGGTAGGCCAGAATGGAACTGAGTGGAAGACACATGGAAGAAGGCGGTAAGCAGAGTGAGTAAGAGATGTAGCAATGGGATTTTAGGGGGGCCCACATGGAACCACCCATTCCGGACCCCCCCCCCCGATTAAAGGTAGAACGACAATGGGGGGGGTCTAGAATCAATCCTCGGCCGCAGATATGGGCTTCCCAATCCAGGCCGTTGAGAGATGCGCGACTATTCTGGACCCCCCCCCCTCCTCTTTAAAGGTAGAATGGCGATGGGTCTCCGGAATCCAATCCTGACTGTAGATCTGGGCGCGCAGCTTCTAGCCATCCATATTTGCATGTCACTTTAATGAAACGCATGTTTGCGCCCCAAACTTAGGGTAAGTGGGTTTTTACCCCACTCCTTGCCATCTTTTCGCCAAAGTGGGTCGCCTATTAGGAAAAATACCCCCTTACATGCTTAGGCGCTAACATTAGGCTCCATGGGGGATAGTGTCATCCCTGTGATTCTCTAAGAACTCCTTCTGCAGTTCCAGTGCCTTGTTGTTGGGCTATGGAGTCATTTATTAAGCCGAAGATAAACAAAAAAACAATATTTACAAAAACAGAGGAGCCGTTTAACGCTCAGAAAAAACATTTCTTTAGTAAATGCCCATTTACTGGGCCATTAAAAACTTCTTCGCCCTCCAAATCCTGCAACCTGTAAGTGTTGTTCGAGAATACTTCATAGATTTTGAAGGGCCCAATCTAGAGGGAATCAAACTTGCTATGTTTGCCTCTATCCTGCCTGGGTGCATCCCACTTAAGCACCAAATTTCCCAGCTCAAATTCCTTCTTCTTGACCTTACTATCAAAGGTCTGCTTGATATTCTATTGATGATTGTAAGCTCTTTCCATTACCTTCTCCCTGATCTATTTCACTTCCACCACTTGATGAATTCTTTTGACCATATGGTCTAGCTCTCCTTCATGACCTTGAAAGAATTTTGCTACAAGTAAAGCGAGATGAGTGGGAAAAACAACCTCCGTCCCATAAACAAGTTGAAAAGGTGAGGTGCCCATGGACTTCTTTGTTGTCACTCGATTGACCCATAGAGAAAATTTGAGCTTTGAATCCCAGGGCTTCTTATTGTCTTCCAATAATCTTTTAATGAGATTGATTAGGATTTTATTGGAAGATTCTGCCAGTCCATTTCCTTGAGGATAATAGGGAGTGGAGTGAATTAGGGAAATCTCGAACTACTCACAGAACTTAACCAGATGCTCAGACTTAAAAGAAGCAGCATTATCAGTGACAATCCTACTAGGACAACCAAATCTGGCTATGATATCCTCCAGGAAGCTAATAATTACCTTGGGTGAAGCATTCCTGGTGGGGGCGACTTCTATCCACTTGGTGAAATAGTCTATTGCAGTCAGGATCCATCTATGATCGCCACTTGAAGGAGGATGAATTTCCCCAATGAAGTCCAGCCCCCACTGCTGAAAGGGTGCTGAAACTACTACAGGCTTTAGTGGCAGAGATTTGAGTTGTTCCTTCCCTGAGAACCTTTGGCATTTGATGCAAGATTTGACTTCTCTGTAGACATCAGTGAATAAGGTGGGCCAGTAGTACCCAGCCCTAAGAATTTTGTGGGCTGTGGTCTTCTAGAAATGATGCCCTCCACAAAGGCTGCTGTGGAAATCAAACATAAATTTTTGGGCTTCCTGTGGATTCAGGAACCTTAGAAACACTCCTAGAGGGTCTCTCCAGTACAAGACATGGTCAATAAGGCAATATCTGACTGCCTTGAGCTTTAAAGATCTTGCCTTGCTTTTTCCCATCCCATAAGGAGGCTTTAATTCTTGCAGAAAGTACAAAATGTCTATGTACCAGTTGCATTCTGCTAGTGATAAGTCTCCCTAAGAGCTTTGGCTGGACGACTCAGCTTGTTTATTTCCTGAGCAAGCGTTGATGAAGCTAACCCCCAACGCCTTGCAATTGGATTCATCCAGCATCTTGGCTAAACCCTGCCCTTTTACCAACTTGGTGGGCTTTATCTCCAGGTCAAACTCTAGGATCTTGGCAATCCATTTACCTCTTCTCCCATCTATATCAGGCTGTATAAGGATTTCCTTCACAGAGGCTAAAGGAACATATGAAGTTACTCTTGAGTGCAAGACATAGACTCTGAAATTTTTGAGATTTTTCACCAAGGCATATGCCTGCTTCTCCATGATCTCATACCTGATTTCTGCATCTCTCAATGCCTTACTGAAGAAGAAAATGGGTTGCTCTCACCCTTCCTCATTTTTATGCAATACGACCGCTGCTACTGTATCAAAAGAAGAAAAAGAAAAAATTAGGAAATCTTTGGAATAATTAGAACTGGTCAGCACAGGTGCCTTAGTCAATGCCTTCTTTATTTGGACAAAAGATTCCCTGGGTTCAACAGTCCATTTTACTTCATTTCCCTTTCTGAGCATGGTTGTGATGTGTTTCACCACCTCAACAAAATTTGAGATGAACCTCCTTAGAACGTTAATCTTCCCTAAAAAAGCCTGGAATTCCTTTCTAGACCTGGGAAGTGACAGGGTCTGAATTGCTTCTACTCTGCTAGGATAAATTCTCACTCCCTCTACTGATACTATATGGCCTAACAACTTCCCCTCCTTCATAGCAAACAAATATTTCTTGGGATTTAAGGAAATGCCAAACCTCCGGCATTTCAAGAAAACTTTCCTCAAGTGACAGCGGTGCTCCTTATCAGACCTGGAGAAGACTATGACGTCATCCAGATAGATCACCACAAACTAATCTTTCTCCCCAATGAAGGCTATGTCCATGGCTCACTGAAATTTTGCTCCTGCATTCATTAATCCAAAAGGCATTTTGGCATACATGAATGTGCCCCAAGGAGTGGTGACGACTATTTTTTCTCTGTCCTCAAGCATGACTGATATTTGATTATAGCTAGAAAAACCATCAATCATGGATATCCTAGATGAACCAGCTATCCTTTGCAATATGTGTTCCATGTTGGGCAAGAGATAGTTGTCTTTGTTTGAGCTCTTGTTCAGGTTCCTGAAATCAGCACAGAGCCTGATTTCTCCACTTTTCTTCCTCACGGAGACCAAATTGGCCACCCATTCAGAATATCTCAAGGGTACAATGATTTGGTCATATAACAATGTCTTCACTTCTCTCTCCATGAAAGGCAACAACATGGGATTTATCTGTCTTAGATTCTACCTAAATGGCTTAGCCTCTTCCTTTAGTGGGATCTTGTGTTCAATGACAGATGTGTCATATGTCTTGAGGTCTTCATAGGTCCATGCAAACACATCAACAAACTCTCTTAATAACTCAGTATATTCGGCCCTCTTCTCTTGGGTCAGGCTGCATGACAACTTGACAAACTTAGGCTCCTCTTGTGTGCCAATGTTTCACTCAGCTGTATCAACATCTTCATTTGAAACCCTACCCTTTAGTGCCACATCATTCCCATCGAACTGTCTTTCTAAAGGGACTAGTTCCTTCAGAATGTGATTGCTAGGAAGATGAATAATATCGTGATCAAGAATTTCATTTAAAAATACCTCAGGGTGAGGGTGACTTTCGAGATCAGGATCCTGATCAATGTGCAATGCAGAAAATTCATCGACAGACTGGAGAAATTTTTCGATTTCAAGATCGTCTTCGAATACCTTCCAATGCTTGATATTGTCTGGAACAGATGGTCTGTATCTTATCTCGACCTCATATTTGATCTTAGGCGGCAGAGGGATCTTGAACAAACTAGATAAGACGGCTAAGGAATCGGCCAAAATATTTTCCTCTCTAGGAATAAAAGAAATGTTGAAAGCCGACAAGAATATATCAATCAGGTCCCATACCTCATTTCTGTAACTTCTGAGCTGAGGATGCTTAGCCCGATAAGCATTTCTGACTTGCTGGATAATCAACTCAGCATCTCTGAACACTGCTACCTCCTCTATTCCCATTTCTTTTGCAACCCTTAAACCCAGAACCAGAGCTTCATATTCTGCCACATTGTTGGTAGTTTCAAATTCCAGCTTGTACGTCAGGGATATGGTTTCCTGACAAGGTGACACAAAAACAACTCCAGCGCCAGCGCCTACACTAGAAGAAGCTCCATCGAAGAACATCTTCCAAACAGAGGTGGTTGGAGGAGGTATCTCATGATTAAAAATGGGCTACTTTCTGATCTGTAAAGGAGCTTCAGGAGTCTCAGTGATCTGCAATAAACTAGACCCCAAATCAGTGTCAAGTGAAAAGATTGGATGATTGGTGGGGTTTCCTTCATCACTAACAATGTAGGCCAGCTGAGATTCTCTGTACAACCTCTTGTGCTCCCCTCCAAAGACTAGAACGGTGGCATATGTGAGATCCATATGTATATTTCCTCCAAGTTGTTTAATCCAAGATCTTGACAATAGCATGCCAAACTTGGGGGGAACATCAGCTACTACAATGTCCATGACCACACTCTTCATTGGAAGCTGAAATAAAGAGACCACCAAGTCTTTGATGACTCCAAGGCACCCTCCTTGAATCAAAAGAGTACAAATCATGATAATCCTTTGTCACTTCCAGTCCCAATTCTTCCATGACTATTTTGGGCATAAGGTTGTGGGAAGCTCCTGAATCCATAAGGAAATTATGTAGCACCTTATCATATATGTTTAGGGATGTGTATAAGGGAGGGGATGAATCATCTCTGTCTTCTACCATGGGACCTAGGATGACGACTGGATTTTCATCTTGAAGATTTACTGAGTCTGAGGAAGGCTGGGGGGACTCAGATTGTAGCAGTTTGGAGGGGGACCTTTTGAAATCTTCATTTTTAATTAGCTCTGAAAGGAGTATGAGAATTCTAATCTTCTAAATTTCATGCTCAAAACTAAAGGAGGAAAGAGGCTTAGGAGCTTCCCTTACCTCAGAGACAAGTTCTTTGGCTATTGGTGAAATATTCTGAGTTTTCTTCTCTTTAGTAGTGATTGTTACAGGCTTAGCAGGTTTTTCTTCTATGAGGGGTTGACCATGGCTATCAAAATTGCCTTCTTTATTCTTTGACATGAGATGATATCAGTTAGGAGTGTTGTTGGCCTTTTCCCCTTTTCCCAACTCATTCACTTGAATTTTCATAAGGGATTCTTCATATATAGATTGAGTCAAATGGGGAAAAGGGAAGGTGTCTTCAATACAGTGAATTTCAGGTTCAAGCTCATTTATCTCCTCTCCTTCCTCATGAGCAACTAGGTTATTTTGGAGAGGGGTTTGGATCCTCTGCTCATCTCTGTCTTTGCTCTTTTGTTCCCTTGGCAAAGCCTGTGGCACATTGTTGTTGGGCCTCCTGAAGCTTCTGTTATCAGTATTTTGGGGATTTTTGTACATGGGCTTCCCTTCTAACTCCCACCTTTCCATTCTAGCCAAAAGAGATTTTAGCATTTTAGTTACCTCGTCCGTCTGAAGGGGAAGGGGAGAGGAATTGGATGGGGAGGCTTTAGGCCTCTCCCTGGATATGTCTCTATCAGCCCTATTCCTAATTTGGTCAACAACCAATATGTTAGATTCTACTTCCACGGTTGCATCTTGCATGTGAGCCAAAGTAGTGGCTCTCCTTTCCCTCAACAGAAGGAAAAAATTGAGATCAAAAGCACTAGCATAGGTGATCTTAGAAGAGGCTTCTAAGGGCTTTATTTCAACGGGGATCTTATTGTACATTTTGTTAAATCTCTTGGAGAAGTTAAAGACAGACTCTCCTTCCTTTCTCTTCAAAGACCCAAACTCTATCATGTAATACATGAAGTCTTTTTTGTCTCTCCACTGTCTCAAAAAGGCATTATCCAAAGCCTCAATCCCATCAATAGATCCAAGAGGCAGGGCCCTAAACCACTTTCTAGCTTCGCCTTCAAGGCTATGGATGAAAATTCTCATCCATACGTCTGCATGCATGATAACATGATTATCTGTAAAACTATAAAAGGCTTCAAGGTGTTCTTCTGCAGCTATGTCCCCTTCACCTGTAAACTTGGGCAGCTGCTTAAGGTAGCCATCTGCTGGAAGGGCATTGAGAGGCTGAGGTAACAAAAGGGGAGCATATTTGACAACTATTATAGCCTCCATTCTAGTCATGGGGGTATTTGCTCCTGCCATAGGAATATTAGGTGGAGGAGAACTTGGAGGAGAAGGAGCTCAAATAGGGGATAATGGAAATGATCTTCTAGGTGGAAGGGGAAACAATGGGGGATTCATAGAGAAGGCTAAAGGGCTTGAGTTAGCAGATGCTTCTCTCTATGCAGTAGCAGCAACAATAACAAGAGGAGTGGTAAATCTAGGAGTGGGGAAATATTCTATGGTCCTGGGTCTACACTAAGGTATAGCTTCAGGGGAGAGGGGAGTGACAAGTATTTCTCCCTCCAATCCCAGACCGTGAGGGGAAAAATCAGCAGGAACACTCCCAAAATTCAGGAAATGGGAAACTTCAGAAACAGGTTTGCTAGGAAGCTAAGAAGAAGAATATGGAGTTTCTACAGAAGGAGATGGAAAAATACCTGGTGCAGCAGTGGAAGTTTCTCCTTCAAAGGCCTTTCCTTTTCTGATAATCACCTATGGATCAACTTCAGGCGTAGCTAGAGGCAGTTGTGGATGGGACCATGTGTGTCTACCTTTGGAAGCCACAACTAAAACAACAGGTTCTCCACAGCGGAGTCATCCCAATGGAGTCGCCAGGTGCACAGTAGCAATCTCGTAGGGGTCTGATGCCTGATGCACTTTCAGAATCAGAGGCTCAATGTCATTCAATCCCAGGAAAAAATTTCAACTTCGTCCTCGACAACGACGCTAGAAATGTTGGCTACAGAAGTCACTCCTGGATTGCAACAGGAGTAAGGATAAGTCCCACCAGTTTATGTCACGATTTGTTTATAAAAGGGGGTGATCGAATGGAAGTAAACTCATAGCAATATCGCTCACTCAAAAAACTGGGTTGGAAGAGTAAGGACATGTGAGGTCTTGATTTAACTTAAGCCAGTAAATTTTGCATAGTGGTGAATAAGTGGAGGGAAAGGAAGGGGAAAAGTGTTAGATATGAGATTCTCTCAGACCAGAGAAACTTCAAAGTAAAACTCAAACATTGCATAACTAATACAATAAAAAATACATCATATAGTTACAGCAACACCTGATTGGATCATCCATACCCGGGCTTTCAGATTCAAAGGAACAAGGAAAGGAGGAGGTTGGCTTCCATTAAACAAGAAATCTAAAAATATCATTGTATAACCACAGAACCAGAGGCTTTGTTAAAGATTTACAGTCAGGAGCTTATCTCTACCATCGATCCATACAAAAATGGAAAAAATGCCTACATATACTTGGAACTAACCCAGACGTTGAAGGCACAATCACGTCATGAGTTCAATGCTTGACGTCGAGGGGATTCTCTCTCAGGTTGCACATGCAAACATTGGGATGACTACCCATGCAGTATTCTGTCAGACACAACCCTTGTCAGGATAGACTGACAATCTACCTCTACGCTTTGTCCTTTCTCGGTCTTCCATTTATGGAAGGAGGCGACGTTCAACCACCATCAACTGCCTCAATAACTGCTTTCTCAGGATCAGGCATGGATTGGTCAACTCTGCACCTGTAGGACGTGGCAGTCTCCCTTTGGCTTTTACTTCTTCATTGTACTGCTATGAGGGGACTCATATGGAGGATGTGGATGAGGGTCTAACGGGGGCGATGCCATCAACACTGTGAGGGTGAGACGAGAGGTGCTGAGGTGGAAGCACAAGGTGGTAAAGAAACAAAGGCTGTGACACCAAGAAATCTTCCACAAGAAGGTGATAGGGAGGTCGCAATGTGATAGGTCGAGGATTGGGGATATGACACAGGTGGAAGTGGCGTGGAGAAAGAGAGAGGCATGTGGAAAGAGGAGGAGGATAAAAGGGAAAAGGAGTATGACATGGGGGGAAATGGAAACCGAGGGAAGAATGCAGGGAGGAACACCTGGCAGGAGATTACAGGTGGGAGTGAGGAAATGGGAAAAAAGGTAGGCCAGAATGCTGCTGAGTGGAAGACACATGGCGGAAGGCGGTAAGCAGAGGGAGTCGGAGATGTGACAAGGGGATTTTATGGGGGCCCACATGGAACCACCCATTCCAGACCCCCCCTCCAATTGATGGTAGAACGATGGGGGGGGGGGTCTGGAATCAATCCTCAGTCGCAAATCTAGGCTTCCCAATCTAGGCCGTTGAGAGATGCGCGACTAATTACAGACCCCCCCCTCCGCTTTAAAGGTAGAATGGAGATGGGGCTCCAGAATCCAATCCTGACCGTAGATCTAGGCGTGCAGCTTCTGGCCGCCCATATTTGCCTGCCACATTAAAGAAACATGCGTTTGCGCCCCAAACTTAGGGTAAGTGGGTTTTTACCCCACTCCTTGCCATCTTTTCGCCAAAGGGGGTCGCTTATTAGGAAAAATACACCCCTACATGCTTAGGCGCTAACATAGTGAATATAGGTTCCCTCCCCCCCAACTGAAGTGGTTTCATATCCTTATGCAACTTGGCATAAGGATTTGAAGGAATAAGTCGAGAGAATAATGGATCTGTAATTATGACACTCTTCAATACTTTCATGTATATAAGAGAGTTCTCTCTCTTCATGAGGGGGGATGAGCTCGAGGAGTTAGAGATCATGTAATTTGTAATTTGAAATAGAGCACGGTGAGGGAATTTTCCAAAGTTATTCATTACCAGAAAATAAGGAATTACATGATTAAATATTAGAAAAGAACATACCTCTACTTACCCAAAAAGTAGATGTAGTTGTTGTAGCTGCTGGATCAAGGAAACTTGACTGGCATTGTAGTTGCAACTCTTGTAACTGCTGGAGAAAAGAATATGTGACTGTGACTGTTGGAATATGGAAGGTGTCACTGCTACAAGATCATGAAAATGAAACTTTGGCTGTAGTTTCACTGCTGTACTGTAGCTGTTGTAACTGCAACTACTGTTGAATCATGAGAAATGTTGAAGGCAAAGGATATGGAATTGTGGTACTCTCATAGATTTGAAATCAATCTGCTGCAATTGCTGATAGAGTCATATAGTCTTCACCTGCTACAAAATCGATGGTACAATTCTCATCATACAAATGAATGTGTCGATGTCAAGCATGAAGAGAAATCATTGGATTACCGACCATTGATGAATGTCATTAACCAATGTGAGACAATCTCACCAGTGATGTCAATGAGTGTCAAGTTACCCAAGTACATCTTGCAAAGTGCGAATAGATGTGTTGATGTTGAGCCACTTGCAAGATATAATGATCAAGGGACATTGATGTATTCCCATGATTGCTAGCGAGAGAACTTGCCATTAAGGCATGCAAGCTTCTAGGTACTCAAAAGGAACTCTAGTCTATCTCCCAGATAAGGTGTCGAGGTTGATGGGGCAATACTGTTGAAAGGTGGGCCTTAAGGAATCCCACATTAGTCAACATAAGTTTATAAAAAGATTGGTAGGACTATAGATGTAAATATCTCAGTAGCAACAAGGTTTATGGAAAGGAAATGTAATCATGGAAAGGGGGTTTGTTTTATTCAGGAGGAAAACTGGAAAGAAAAAAATGAACTGAAAAAGATAAAGGAAATGATGTATGCAAATCAGAAAGATAGGTGTGTGAAATCATGAAAGTTAAGGAAATGGAAGATCGCTTCAACACAGGATGACTAATGTGTGTTTGAAGGACAAATGGGACAGTGTCACAGCATAAAATTTGGCAAAATGTTTCTGTGTAATAGCAAAATATTTTTGTTGAGTAACAACAAAATGTTTTTGTGTAACAACAAACATCAGGATGCGCAAGAAATTTCTGTGTAACATCATCGTCATGAAGATCAACTCCTTTAAAATTTTTATCAAAGCATGTTTTTCTGAAAAATATTGTGATTCTTGAAGATCACTGTAGCATGGAATATAAGCATATTGTTCCTGCAATCAATCTTAATACTAATTCTGAAATCAAACTTGTGAGAGAAACGTAAGATGTAAAATGCGAGATTAAGTACAAATGCGAACAAATTCAAAAATAGAAAACAAATGCAGTTATACCTATTGTCTGCACTTGTTGGTTTCATCCTTGATTGCTACCAAAGTGACCTAAGAAAAACAAAGGAGTATTAAATGTAAAAACATGTATTGAAATTATAAACCTGGTGATCATACCCATTTTATATGTAAAATCCTGTGAATCAAATGCACCATCATATTTAACAAAGACTCTTTCCTACACGTCTTCATCTGCACCCTTTATAGATTTACTATTGCATGTTGAAGGTTAAAGATTGAGAAGTTCTAGTAATGACCTGATCTATGATAGCAATTGGATTGTACTAGAGGTGAAATATTGGCACTTATAATCTATCCTCGAATAAAAGCGCACAATATATGCTCCAACATTTTTGAGGTAGTATTGTATATTTTCCATGCGACTTCCTTAGGGAGAACAAGGGCCCATTCAAGTCCAGAGAGAAACCAATGAAATATTGGGTAGTAGGATGCATCAAGGAAACAAAGATTTGCACAAGATATCTTCTCCAAAATGAATATGGATTCTATAGCTATGTATGCCACCATATCTGCAAACATTGTTTCCCAACTTCATCCTTCATGCCAACCCAATTCTCGTGTTATGCGAAGTTGGTTCTGTACCATAAGGTCCCACTATTTCTGGGGGATTTGGCCTCTACATACTCGCATTCTCTAAAATTCCTCCATAAATCCTTATAGACAAGTGTATTGTTATAACAGTAATACCTTCCCAGAATCAGTTTGATAGCCTTGGTTCCCCCCACAGAATACAAGGAGAGAAACCCGTGTCACTCTATGGCCTTCTTAATTTTTCTTCTGTAGGCAATCTCGATTTGGCCATTATCTCATTCCTTCTCTCTCCAGTAACAAAATGATCAACAACCATTTTTGAATCACTCCCTACATGCCCTTACCCATATGTCACCTTAGATTTAGGAGCATCACTAATCACACTTGCATGAAAATTCAAACTAAACTTCAATCCATCGTGCTTCCCGGACAACGACGCCAAAATGTTAGGCATAAATATTGTCGTTTTAATTCCGTTGTAGTACTTGCCCAACTATTTAATTTGTCCATCCGAGGTTCATAGGCTTACGAAGCACACGCACTATATATGTAGGAATGAATTAAAACTAATCTAATCTAATTTGTTGAAATGAAATTAATCTAGGAAAGCATTGAAATACTAACTAGGAAAGCAAGAAATTAATCTAGGAAAGCAATACAATATATGAAGAGTTGAATGACAAAAGACATACGTGAGCTCGCATAATAAATCAATCTCAAATTATATTACAAGAGTCAAATGACAAAGCATGAAAGAATCAAAGCTAAGAATCCCCTTCTCCTAATTACAAGACCAAATTATGAATTAAATGATCTCTAACTCCCCAAGCTCATCCCCCCTGATGAAGAGAGAGCACTCTCTTATATACATGAAATTTTTGAAGAGTGTCATAATTACAGATCCACTATTCTCTCAACTTATTCCTTCAAATCCTCCACACATATCTTGGATAAGATATCCTATCAAAATCTCCATGATCTTCTCCTTTGAATATGCTTGAATGATTGTTCCAAATATTCTTCAAATCTTCAAAGCTTGAAGATGAAATTCAAATTTGAGGCTAGGTGGTAATAATTGACTTTGTTGAAATCTATGCTCATCAAACTCATCCAACCTTGATATATAATGAAAATATGTTATTTTTCTAATATTTAATCACAAATTCACTTATAATACTAAAATGAATACAATGGAAAATAATAAGAAGAAACCCAAGTATCATTATGGAAATGGTATGATAAAAGGTTTATTAGGACCATGAAATGTAAGGAATGGTGAAGGAAAAAGAGGAAATAAATGTGACATTTCTGAGTCCTAACATAAACATCATTACAATTCATCAAGGGCTCGACCTTGGGGTATTACAATAAGAGAAATAAAAAAAAACTTCCAGCTCAAATCAATTTATATTTTATGAGAATTCAACCACCGTCACCTACAATCATTTTTCATTTTTCTTGAGATTCATGCATATGTGAACCATGACTATTGGTGGATAGAAGCATATAGGTAATGCTGAAAAATCCACAAAACTTCACAATAATCGAGTTGAAAAATCATGAGAAAATGGATGACCAAGTTTTCTACAGGACATCATGTAACCCTTTGGAGATCTGGTAACCATTTGATCATTTGCATACTAGTTCAACCTTAAACAAAAATATTCCATATGAGTTTTGTGCACATAATTCATAAGATGGTTTGGTACCTACTAAAATAGATATTTGGTTGATAAATTATTATGGTTTAGGGGACAGAATATTTGGTTGATGCACAAACTATTGGGTGATCATTTTGAAAGCATGATTGAATTATCAAGTTTATAATATTTTTTCTTAAGGGGAAATATTATTTGTTTCTGCGTGAAAGAGGTTAAGTCTAAGGAGTAGTTGTTTCCACACAAGAACCAACACTCACAGAATTGTGGTTTCCACACAATAACTAACCAAAAGAATCTCAATTTCAAAGGTAAGTGTTGCCCCAAAAGAACCAACACTTGCAAAACTTGTGGTTATCACACAAGAAACAACCACAAGTGGCTTAGCTTCCACTAAGATACTTTTCACAGAAAGAATACCCGGTCACATATTTTAGAAGAATGAGATGCAAGGTTGCATGAGGAAATGAAACATGCTCAATTGGGGGGAGATTTTGAGTCACCAAATTGACTTCCTTTTTACCATTATTTCACAACCTTTCCTTGGATTTTAATCATTTCATGCTTCTCGTAACCTTGTATTAAATCCATTTTCATGATTTATGAGGGTTTAGATTCAAGATATTTTCCAATGCATTTATTTTAGTAATTTAAGTGAATTTATGATTAAATAATATAAAATTAACATTTTATCAATGTTGGACAGTTGGATTGAGCAGTTGGTTTGAGCAATTGGTTGTCATTGATGTCAACCCTTGGATATTTATGTCATAGCTTGGAGAATTCTGGAATCCCTAGATATGTGGTTGATATTGATAGTGCATTAGTAGCAGATGTGATGGGTTCATTTAATGAAGTCTACATGAAGCCTCGATAGTGTGGTTTTGGTACTCAAAGTTGATTGAGGAATATGGACATGAAGGAAAATGTAAATGCATGAAAGACACTCATATATGGATAATACTCATCGTGTCATTTCCATTGATATGTGGTATTCCATTTGGCTCTTAACTATTAGGGAGATATGGCATTGTGAAGCTGGAATCCATGAAGAATGGTCAAGAATCCCTTAGTTGGTTACAAGTCATTATTGAAAGGGTAAAGTGGTTGTGACAAGAAAGTACTAGAATCCCTAAGATTAAGGAAATAGGTTACTATGAAAAAGTATATAACACCTCAAGGAGTCTCTCATAAGAACACACACTTACATTGAATATATATCTTGTGATATTGTTATGTTCTAGTATTTTGTTCTATTGGTGAATCTAATGACAAGTTTTGGGTAGCGGAGAATGTGCGAGAAAAGAGTAAAAATTTTGAAGCTGCAGGGTGCAAGGGTTTTTCTATAACCCTAATTTGGCAGGCCCTTGTGGGTCATCTTGGGGGAGTTAAGTGACATCATGCAAGGCCCAACATGACCAAGATTCTTAGTCCCACGAGGCTAAATGTAAATTTGGGGGAAGGCTATGGAATAGTTACAGGTCAATGCTACAATACAACAAGTTAGCTATAGGTTAGAGGTATGCTTATGTGATTGTATATTATTCTTGGTGATGGTATGGTTCATGCTTGAGAGAAATGTCTTGCTAATGCATGGTATATCTTGGTGATATTGGTATTGTACATTTACTAGTAGTACATCTTGGTTATATTGGTATCTTGGTATCTGGTTTCGTTACATGTTGATGATGCTACATGCTTGAGTATTACTCTTGGTACACTCTTGAAGCATTGGCACATGGTGTATGGCTGTTATTGATATTAATACATTATTGAGGATTACACTTGGTATATGAAAACACATGTATGATATACTTCTATTGGTGATGTTAGTACTTGGTTGAGGTACACCATTGCTATGGGGAAAATCCTCCTATACTGGGTCTAAGGTAAAGGTAGAGTGATAACTCCCTTAAAATATTGATCTAACCTTAATGTATCTCAAAACCATCTAAAATAAATGATGAGAGAGAAATGAAAGAGAGTTAATGAGTGCACCTTTAGTCCTTGTGGTTGGTGTAGACCTCTTTTCCTTTTTCCCGCCTCCTAGATCACTGATCTCCTCCCAAAGTTGACTTGGAAAAGGTTAGGAATATAATGCAATAACATATGAAATATATACTGATCACATTAAAGTCTAGACATAGATATAAATTTGGAAATTAACAAAATCATGTAAACATATGGTTTTGGGACAACGATAAACTCTTTTATTCAATTTCAAGATAAAAAGGATTACAACCTTTGTTGGCAACCACTCCACAAACCAAGTCCGGGATCCTCTATTGTGGTTCCAAGTGAATAAATACCACATTAGCTTATCGCAACCAAAATATCACCAAGGGAAGGTAGAAGGGTTACATAAGGAGAAATACTGGAGGGGAAGGCTAAGGCTAAAACTTAGAATGGGATGCGAATATTGGGCTAAGAAAGGGAATGGATTTTGGTAGAGTTTTCTTATTCTCTTTCTCATGTTCATAAATGACTCCCCAAGACCTCTTTTTATATGAGAAAAATATGGTTATTTGGTTTGGGGATGGGATACAAGGGGTAAAATGGTTAGGAAACCCTCCATAGCCCATAAAATCCACCAAATTCCATGCAATTTTATATTTTTGGCAACTTTTGGAGGTAAAAGTGGGATAACTAGCATACAACACACATGTGTACATGGGCTAACTAGAATAGAACACGTGTGTGTATGCGGTATATTAGTACAGTAGGGTGTGTACACTATCCAAATTTTGTTTTTTAAAGGAAGCCTCAACAGTATTTTGGCAAAGTATGCAAATGGAGGGGCCAATGTCTTGTATCCACATATAAGGAATTTTTTACTATAACAGATGCCCCCTAATGTGTGAGGTCATAAGAGAAACTGATGGCCGAAATAAATTACACTATCTTTACATAGTGGGAAGGCACATAGTTGAGTGATCCTAATATGAGTGTCCATGAGTGTGTCATCTGCAAAATAATGATAATCTCTCTGAGGTAGGAATACCCTTGCTCGAGATGAACTAAGAATGAATTCCAATCAAGTACACTACAGATCCATGTCATATATGATTACGAGACAAAATATAAATGTATATATAAAGTGTATTTGCAAAAAATACACAACAGATACATCTCAAGATCATCTAAAGATAAACAAGTACAATATGATATTCATCTTCGAGAAGCATCGATGCTTGTTGCTGGAGATGAGGAATTCATAGCTCGAGCAACAACTTCAATATCTTCAAAACTCATGTAGGAGTACAATAGGAGTGTAAGACTCACTAATCTAAGGTCTTCGACATGCTGTCAGTGAAAGACTGGAGGATCTTGATCATCAGGAACATAAATTCATTTATTTTGAATCCGAACTTGACTGGACTCTTGGGTTGGTTGAATCATGAAGGTCAAGAGATCAACTATGGAATGGCTGAATCAAGTTGGATAAAAATTCCCTCGAACAAAATCATGACAAAATGATGAGACTCAAGAATCATATTATTGACATAATTTTGTGATATAGGGGGCACCACAAACTCTCCATATGTTTGGAAAAGTAACCAAAGGGAGGAGGACACCGCTCTATGTAACGAGAACAAATTCCTAAGGTCATACTAGATCCCATTGCTTGGAGAACAAACATAAGGATGTGCTTTGTCCAAGGGTGACTATCTTTCTACCGATAAAATAGAATGTATATGCTGTCCCCTCTTTTTTGAATATTTGATTTTTTTGTCTTTTTCAAATTTTTAACGAGCTTGGGAAAGAATAAAAGAATGCTACGTTACAAAGGAGGAACAAGTATCGTGGGAAATAAAACTAGTTCCAATCACATGGAAAATATTGATTCTCAGTTTAAGGATACATGTGCAAGATAAGGACACTCGACAAAATTCCTCCATGGGTCAAGGTGTCATATCGCGATGGAAAAAGTGCTAAAAGGCTTGCATTTAAGGAATGATTTGAAAGTTCAGTTAGTTAGAAACATGAAGCTGGAATTAGGCCAAATATGCAAGGATGAGGCATGTGATATACATAAAAAATAGTAAGATTCCTTCCATGTGAAGTTTTACAAGCCCGGAGAAGGTAAGCTCAGTGGTTTTTCATGTTTAGAGAGTCTGAAAAACACTAAAAGAAGACTCTAGAGTGTTCATTTTCTGTAATTATTATAGTAAGTTTGAAAAAGAGTTAAACTTGTGCTGATATTATGTCTCTTCAAAACTATTTTAATGAGTGTGATTGAGACAAGATCACTCGACAATATTTTCAATTTTAAGGAGTCTGAAAAGAGCTTAACTATGGACTCATATCATTTTGCTAAGTTTAGTATCCTTAGCCCGAAAAAGTATAAAATATAACTTAGGAGAAATCTCCTGGTGAGACATGTTTCCCAAGGTGTACCTTTTTCCTGGATAATATATTTTCCGAGAAAGGGTTAAACTTATGCCAAATAGATATTCCCTCTGGACCAATTAATGAGTGTGAAAGGAACAATATCACTCATCAATATTTTCATATTTAGGGAGTCTGAAAAGATATTAACTATGGACTCTGAGAGGGTTCATTTTTCATAGATAATTTCGAAGGCCCGAAAAAGAGATAAATCAAGACCAAGGAGAATGGCCTTATAATTTTTGTCCCTCGGGCCTAAAAAATGGTTAAAATTACACATGAGAATACTCTCTTAGTGAACCGAAGCTCCTAGGGAATACCTTTTATTCCTAAATTAATCGTCCGTACTGAAAAAGGTGTAAACTACCTCCAGATAGATGTTCCTTCAAATTTTAGTTTGATGAGTGTGAAGGGAAACAAGATTGATCGACAATATTTTCAATATTAGAGAGTCTGAAAAAGTTCTTAAAGAAGAATCCATGGGGGGTTTTCTTAAGTAATCCAAACGAGATCGAAAATAATAAATAAGATCTCATTAGATGTTTCTTTCAAAGTTTAAGTGAGCCTGAAAGAAAAAAAACCATGCTCATAGGGAGTCCCTCGGGTATGAGCCATAAAATATGAAGAAGAATGGGACTTCAATATACAATCATGGTGGGACTAAAAGAATTCCCAAGCCTATGAACAAAAATTCACAGCATGGACATCAAAGTGCAGTAAAGGATCTACCTAGGGAATCCATGTAGAGGAAGGCTCTACCACCACCTAGTTATGACACTTGTAAATAAACATAGAAGGTTATGTGTCACACATCGGTGGGATCAATCCTATGGAAAAGAAAAAAAGTAAAAAATATGCAAGATGCAAGGTGGTGATAACCTAACTTATATGAAAATGTCAAAGAGAGACTCTTACCACACGATTTAATGAGTGTAAATCGACTCATGAAAACACCAAAAAGAAAGAACAAGTAGATTAGAACAACCCAAAGATCTCTCAAAAATAAACTCAAATACCCACCGAGATAATAATAGGGAAACAAAGGACCAAACTGGGGAAAAAAGGGTGAAAAAAGTCTATAAATAGAGGTGTACAACTCATTTTAACCATTGTAAATTGGAAAATAACCAAAAATACAAAAAAAACTCTTCTTTAAAAAGCAAATTCGAGGAGCTATGGTGGACACAAGATCTTCAAACCTAAACCAAGTAAGTACAAACGACATATCTCCTCTTTTTAATTCATTATTTGTTACTTATTTTATTGTTTTGAGAGTGTGCGCCCTAGTAAAAAGGTCGATCATGTGTGTATGCAGGATCTCCATGCCCAACATGTGTATGTACACGAGAAAAATAACACTTATCCCACATACATACGCAACTATATTAATGAAATCCCGCGTACATCTCTTTTATCTTTAAAAAAATATGAAACAAGGGGCTAACCTCACAATTTTTTTTTTTCAAGAGAATGTATGTTCACTAGTGAGAGAGAGAACATGAAGAGTTGGATGTCTTAGTAGAGGAGGATCCAGGGGCCATTTCCATGCTCAAGAAATGTCGTATGTGGAAATTTCTTTAGTGTCCATTCATGAGGGCACAAACCAGGATAGTGAACCACTTGATAGAGTACTATCATCCAGATGCAGAGGATTTCATGCTAGAGGGCCAAACATTGACTCCGAAGATAGAGGATATTTACTTTTTCACTAGTTGTTACAAATTATTTTGGTCATCCTAGTGATCCATTGACAACATGTGTGAATGTTCCCAAAATATCCTTTATTCATGAGGAAAATGACTAAATTTCTCTTGTCAAAAAACTTGTTAAGGAGGGTCGTCGCAGGCTGCACCATAAGTAGGGTGTGGCGATGCCTGGTCATCGCCCTCTGCCCTAAATCTCAATTGCAAGGTCTTCACATGCTTCTCTACAACTAGGGTGTGACGATGTCAAAAGGCTAAGAAAAGGTCGAAATTCATGAAAGTTATAGAAGGATATCTTCTAAAAGATGAGGTGGGATCCGTATGGTTGGGATCCTACTTGGTTATATAATTTGGTGGGATCATCCTAATCTGTCCAACCATCTCTCTTTCCCCTATAAAAAGAGGGATTTCTCTTGGAAAAGGATAAGTTTCATTCAAGCAAGATTAATATTGAATAGGCTAACAATTGGATGAGAAATTCTACTTTAGTTCATACTTGAGGGATTCATTTCAGTTTATCAAGTCATTTTGGATCTTCTTCATTCAAGGTCAGAGAAATTGTGTGTGTTTGAGAAAAAGGTTATCAGAAGGGGACCTTGCAACATCAAGGATTTGGTTGTAATCTCCACTTTCATTATTATTTGATACAGTGATATGTTTCTTTCCCATAAAACTCATCTCATTTTATTGTATGATTCCTTGGTCACATACATAGGTTCTCATTGAGTATATTATTGCTTTTACTTTGGTTGGCTTGTGTTCCCTTGCAGATACAATATCATAGGAGCACTAGGGTGGAGCTAGGATGACAATGACAAGAGGGACCGATATTTAAATGGTACGTTACTCATCTCTTGTTAGATAGTAAACTCAATGATTAGAGCTTAGGGAAAGCGTCATATTCTATTTTGTTTTGTTCTATATCTAGGTGGATCTAGGGAGATTTGTTTATGTCATCATTTATCGATAAGTACCATAAAAAATTTGGCGACCATACTGGGGATAAGTCCATTTTCCGACGATGTCTCACTCATGATGAAGATGAGAAAGATTTCAATGACTATCGCTATGGACCATGTGGCGGTCATATGTTTGGGTACACCACTGCCCAAAAGATCTTACGAGAGGGATATTTTTGGCCTTCTTTGTTTAAGGACTGCATTACTACTGTTCAGAAATGCCATGATTGCCAAACTTATAATAAAAATATAAGATCTTGTTATAACCCTAAATTGCACCAGACATGCATACCTAGCATCATGCCATCTTACTTGCTATCTTTGCAAAGCCATCACTGAACAACTCTTCTAAAAAACCTTTTTTTTGAAGGTGTACATTCCATGCACTACTAGTGCTCATGTACACATGCTTGTTGCACCACTACAGCCTGCATGAAGTCACAAAAAGAACGAACAATGAAAATTGCAAAGGGATACGGGTTTTTCGGGCCGTTACCTAACCATTTGAACGCCCATAGCTAGTCACCCCAACCGTTACTATCTTTTTGGCCTATAAAAGAAGGTGTTGGGCTCCCATTCCAAAGAGAAGCACGAGAGCATAGAAACTCTGCCCAATTCAGTATTCCCCCTTTGCCTCAATATTTTTCAACCACATTGTAAGTTTGAGCCAGAATTCCTTCTTCCTCCATTGCAAACCCTTGCCATTTCCCTAAAGAGAATTGAAAAGGAGAAGAATACATGGAAGCAGTTGGTGCATGGTGAAGAGGATCCTAGGACCAATTTTGAGGAGAAGTTTCCAGTCTCATATTGTAAACGGATTTTGTGAGATTAATATAAACAAATACTTTTTTCGTCCCGCCAAATGATGTCTTAAATCTTTATGATTTGTTTACATTTTTTGTTATGATGTCTAACCCACTAATCCTTATATAGAATGCATGATTGTAGTTTCTTGTTTGTATTTTGGTGGATGCAGGTTGGCCTTGGGAGGATATATGTAGTCGAGAAACAACTAAGCACAAAGGGATTGACACTGGATGCATAGTTTAAGGTATTCCTACCAGATCCCTATACTTTTTATTTTATGTATGATTGTGGGGTGATGACGGGATAGTTGTTAAAAGTAGGAGACTCTAGATGGTTATCTCTTCCTTCACTTTAGAACCCTGCTATAGTTCGTAGAGGGGTTTTCCCACTATAGCAGAACTGGCAACCGTACTGGGTTGACCTCTATGGTTTTTTGGGGATATTATTTTTGGGTATTTTGAATCAATTTATTTACTATTTTTGGAGTTTCTGTAAGCTTCTGTGTCTTTAAGGGATTCTAGTATTCCATACCAATACTCCCTGCCTGTGCTTGACTGCTGGTTTTCATTTTTTTTGAGAAGTTATAGAGGTGTACGCGGCCTGTAGTGGGCCTGCAAGTGTACATATGTGCCCTGCCTTTGGACAACCTGCGTACATAGACAGGTTGTTGAAGTGTCAGTAGCGTTCCATTGTTGAGATTTTTTTTTTTAAAGAAGAGGCAATCATCCTCTTCCCTGTCAGAAGTCACACTTATCAGGGTTTTTATTGATCTATCCCTTGTCTCTATTATAGAAGTCTGTAGCCTAGGTCTGAACTCAACATAGCTTTCTTTTTATCAAAGATTTCTTGTGTTTTCTTCATTAGGGTTTTTAGACAAGTTTGTGAGTCTGTTATGACCTGCCTGTTTGGTATGGTCAGTGAATCCTTGTGATCGGCGATGGGCCAGAAGTCATTTTTTTGTCTTGACTTGTCGTCATTTTTCCCTTTTTTGCTTTAGAAGAAGAGAAAATAATTCATTTTCAAATTTCTTGTTTTGAAGAACAAAACAATAATTTTTTTATTTTATTTTTATTTCTTTGTTTGGTAAAAGTAGTTCAGGTTAGTTGCTTTATTTACCAAGGAAAAAGAATTTTTTCTTAAGTTATTTATTTGAATGATTAGGAAATTAACTAGCTGATAGTCGAGAAAATTTTTGTTTTAAGTTTTTCTTTTCAAAGATCTGAGAAAAGTAGTTACGAAAAAGTTTGGTTAAAGAGTTTAATTTGGCAAATATTTATTTGTGACGAAGAAGTAGTTTGTTTTCAGTTTCATTGTATGCTATTCTATTTCATCTCTTAAAGAACATCATTGGCTTCACTTCCGTTCCCTTTGAATTAAGAAAACCACTAAAATTAATTCTTAATTAAAAGTTATTAGACTTTGTGTTTGTAGGGTCCATCAATTTAGTCTAGGCTAGAGCCTTGATTTAGGATTGGAGAGGAAACTCTTCAAGGCTACAAAAAAAAACAAATGATTCTGTGCTAGGGAGGGTTTGAAAGTCCAGTAACCGTGAAAGTTAGCTGGGACCCCCCTCTGACACAGGGGATAAACACGAGGTCGCGTACGCAAAGGTAGCAGATATAACCCCTCCAAAGTCAGACCAAGCGCAGTGGGGAACACATATAGAGGGATTATATTGGGATTATGTTGATCTCATTTTCCATGGAGCTTTATGGATATCGAATCCATTTGAGGTCCTCAGTCGTATTCCAGAACACTTTCTTTTGATACCCTTGATAGGTTTCGGGCTTGATACCCTGCTCATTGCAGTCCACTCGACTGTACCCACCTGATGACTATTCATGCGCTGGCAACCTAGTTGTATTTATCTTAGTGACTTACACAGGTGACTGTGGAGGTATATCATGGTACCTAGGGCAGACATCGGTCCATGATTTGCAGAGTATACCTGAAGGGTGCTTCCATATTCGAGTTTCACTTGCACTGGTAAGTTGCTCTAGTGTTGGTTGGTGTAATTGTTCTTCCAACTAGCTAGTGATCTGCTTGTCTTATCTCATAGGATCTTTTTCTAGTGTGAGCTAGTCTTTAACGTCAATAGAATGCCCTAGTGCATCATTGATATTCTCACACCATGGAGGATCAGGAGCTCCACTGGTCGTGAAGGATTCTTGGCCTATCACCGGTTAATCTGGAGCCACCCCCGCCACCGGTAAGGTGAAGACTAGACCAACAAGGATATTTTGAGGTGACCGAGCCACGACAAACTGAGCCTGACCCATCTCCGAGAGGATAACATTTGATTTCAAAGGAACCAACCATTTTTTACTAGGAGTAGAAGCTTGGTCCGTATAAACCTCCGATTACTAGTGTCAGGTAGTGTCACAAGCATCGATGGAGACAAATGTTGCTACTTCTTCAGGGAATCCTCATATTCCCTCTACGGTTGTCACTACAGGGGTTTTTTTTTTCTCCTAACCAACTGTCATCAGTCCAGACCACTATGGTCGCGACAACCTCTACCTTGGGTAATGGTCTGATTCTTTCTATGGAGACAATCATTGCTCCTTTCAGCCAGAGTGCAACAAGCCCTTCGTTCTCATACGGGATGCCTGGCTTCTTTACGAACTCTTTCCTTTCTACTCCACTCTATATAATTTAGGTCTAGGGGTAGGGAGCTCGAATTCTCCTCTGCAAGGATCTATGGGGGGAACTTCAACTCCCTATAATTCTTTCCCTTACAGAGGGGGTCATATACCCCCTTCGTCCCCTTCATTTGGAGGTGCTCACCAGCACTTTGTGGGGCCAAATGTAAACTATAGTTCGTTTGGAGAAGGTAGTCAAGGAATTCCTTCTTATAGAATGCATATAGGTTCGACACCGTTCTCTTTATTCAACACATTTGGTAACAACGCATTCTCATCAGCTACCGTCTTGGCCGGGGGCAACCCCGGTTATGGAAAACAAAATCCTATGCAAGGTAGTATTCCTGCACCGGGGGAAACTTAGGTATTCTTTCCTCACAAGGAATTTGGATTTTGTGGTAGGGATCAGTCCCCTTGTCAGGGATGCTGATCAGGGGAAACCCCTTCCATATCCAATGGAACCTCAGGAAAAACTTAGGATCTATGCCCGTCAGATCGACAGGGGGAAACCCTTCCCAAAATTCTTGGAATGCAACACAAGCCCAACCTTTTACGTTCTATTACGGGATTCAGTCGATGGCGTCTCAACAAGCACATAATCCATACGCTGGTCACGACCATAGTTATTACACAAACCTTGGCTAACAACCTAACTTTTCTTGGCAACCTAGGGCCAGCCAAGCTCTAGGCTCCTTTTTCCCTGGTTATAATCAACAATCCAAATTATTGTTTCTCGCAACTTTGCACTTTCCAGACTTGACAAGGTTATTAAACGACCCCATCTGTCATGATTTGGATTGGCCTCTCATGCAAACCAAGTTGCCTTCGGACATTCCAAAGTTCAAAGCTAAGCCTAATGAAGATCCAAACGATCATGTGACTACCTTCCATTTATGGTGCTCGTCCAACTCTTTGAGAGACGACTCCATTCAGTTGTGTTTGTTTCAACACACTCTCATCGGGAGTGCTGTGAAATGGTACATTGAGCTCGACCACTCAAAATACTCTAACTTTGGTGAATTGGAAATGGATTTCTTAAACCATTTTCAATTACCTATGAGATACAACATCAACACTGATTTGTTGTCCAACTTTGAGCAGACAAAGGAAGACCATATCTCAGATCACATCTGAGAATGGAGACACCAAAAGAGTTTGATAAAAGTACTAGTCCCACCAACATTCCTACTTGAGTGGTTCCTTAAGTCTTTGGTACCACAGTTATCTAAATACGTCACAACGTCAGGGGTCTTTTCTTAAGAAGAAGTGATAATGAGATCTCAACAACTAGATCCGATTTACTCTTAGTCTGGTTTACTTTACGAAGTCTTTTCAGATGCACCACGGGCGATACTTGACAAGACCAGATAGAGATTTGGACCACATGTTGATCGTATTTTTGGTTCAACACAAATGAAGCCCACTAATTAGCTTTCAAATCAATTGCATCAATTTTCAATACAACAGATAGTGGCCAACTAGACCATTGGTTCGGCTGCTCCCCCTACTCAAACGTCGAATGTACACAGTGTGCAATCGGCAAACCTGAAGGCCACCCAATAGCCTTGCGGAAAGAAGAAACTGTGAAATAAGGGTAAGGGGGATAAGAAACCTACCAATAATGTCGACAGAGGGGAAACACAGAAAAGAAGAAGTTGAAGTATCCATGTAATATTTTCATGGAAGACCATCCGACTCACTAGTGCCCTCGGTTTGCAAAGGCCCAAAAGTTATTAGCACAGACACAACCTGCCGTGTTAACGAACCCATTTCCACGTGGGAAAAATTTAATCAAGCCTCTTCGAGCGTGGAAGGGGATAGTCAGGGACCCCCTCCATCTTCGGGTAATCCTTCATTCGTGAATGTGTACATGATGAAAGGTAGCATTGATATAGTAACTAGGACACACGACTACGGAATGCCAAACACCTATAAGAAGGGTAAAGAAGCCGAAAAACCACCTCTTCCTCTCTAGATTGAGAAGACATTGGGTGAGACGATGACATGCATCCCAAAAGGTGTGTTCAAGAAATCTTCCCACAATCCAAATGTAATGGCTTCCTAGAACTACTCTGTGGTGGAGGATTTGTCTCAAACCCCTTGTGCTATGTCTTCTTTGGAAGTCCTCTAGAGTTTCCCCTCCCAGAGAAAGGCTCTGTTATCTACCTTAGGATCTTCTAAGACTTGTAATATGGGAACGATCATGCTTGATACGACTGAATTAAGACCTCGTATCCCTTACCACGTGGCATTTCAGATAGTAGTGGCTTACACCACGAAAAATTTTACTCGGAACATTTTCCACATGGTGGTTGATGAGGGCGCCTCAACATGCGTGATGACTTTGGTGTGTTGGAAGTCCATTGTCCAACCCTTTTTATCTCTGTCACCTACTCTTCTTACCGCTTTTGATGTTCGTTCATTCTGACCACATGAAATCATCCCCTCTTTCCCCATGCAGTTAAGGGGGAAGACTGTGTGCGTCGAGGTTGAATTCGTTGATGCATATCTCAACTACAATCTCTTGTTAGGAAGGAGTTGGACCTATGCTATGCAAGAAGTGGTTGCGAAAATTTTCCAGGTCTTGTTGTTTCCACATGAGGGTTAGATCATGTCTATTGATCAATTATCCTTCTCCCGTCCTGACCCTTCATCGGGGGTATCCATGGTCCTGATGATTGATAACCCTCAACCTGACATTGTCAACATAGGGGTTGGTTTGTTCCCACCTTTGATGGGTACTTTTGATTACCCGCATATTACCGACAATGTCAAGCACATATCGGCTATCCCCGACCAGCCTAGGGATGAAATATTTCAAATCTCATCGTTTCAGATGACTTACTTTAACGACCTATGGACTCTTCCTTTCCCATTATCCATGATGGAAAGGACAGGGCACAATGGCATGGCCATGCCTTTGTCTACGACAGAAGTTGTGTACTCTATATTTCAGTAAGCTTCCACTGACCCCGATCTGACTCCCTCACAAGAGTTATATCCGGTTCTCAAGCCTATTTGGGCTCAAGGTTGCCTTGCAGATACTGATTCTTTAGACTTAGTCTTTCCCTTAGACGAGGTGATTATTGAGTAAATGACTAGTCCAAACACACCCTAGGATGATATCCATCACAGATCTTATTTCCTCCCAGAGTTAAGAAGAATTGAAGCAAGTCAATTCACTCTGCCTATGACTGGAGATAAGGATTTTCCTATCAATCCTTTGGCTACACACGTTGTTTATGATGAAGGAAATATGGAAACCATCTTTAAAATGATAACTATTGATATATCTAGAACCCCTGGCATCATGGAGAATGTATTCGTTGAAGCAGACTGCTCTCCCGAGGAGATTCAAATATACAAGGATTTATTTAGAGAATTTCACAACGTGTTTGCCTGGTCTTACGAGGAAATGCTAGGCATAGATCCAAGAATCATTAAACATGAAATCACAAAATATCCTAACGCTAATCCGGTCCGGCAGAAGCTTCGTCCAGTTAATCTTAGGAAAGGAACAACTATTAAGGATGAAGTAGAGAAGCTACTCAAATATGGTTTCATCTACCCCGTTCAATTGACTCAATGGGCGTCAAATCCCATGCCAGTCAACAAAAAATAGGGTACGATTCACGTATGTATGAACTTATGTGATTTGAACAAGGCCTATCCAAAGGATAATTTCCCCACACCATTTATTGACCAGATAGTCGATGAATGCGCAGGTTGCGAGGCCATTTCTTTCATGGATGGTTTTTCAGGATACAATCAGATATAGATCAAACTTGAAGACCAACATAAAAACACTTTCATTTTTCCATGGGGTACATTCTCTTATCGGAAGATGCCTTTTGGTCTGAAAAATACTGGAGCTACTTTTAAGCGGGCCATGTCTTTTTTTTTCCATGATCTCAAACACATTATCGAGGCTTATCTTGATGACTTAGCATCATGATCTCGTAAGAGAGCTGATCATCCCACACACCTTCGACTCATGTTTGAGCGATGTAACTACTACCAGATTCACTTGAATCCAAACAAATGCAGATTTTGCATAACATCGGGTCGTCTGCTAGGTTTCATAGTTTCGACAACATGGATCATGGTCGATCCTCTAAAGGTTTAGGTGATAGTTCAGTTGCCTCCCCCATGCACAATGTTAAGGTCCTAACCCACACATAGGTAGATCAATGTATTCAGATGTAATAAAGGTCAATATTAATAAGGCCTTTCAATAAAATAGAATAAGGAGGATGTAAGAAGACCTAATAGAAGCTTCCGCTTCTAGAAGGATCTTCCTCTAGATGCTTCTCTTAATAGACATATTTAGTATAAATAAGGGTAGAGGGTATGAGAACCCTAGCTTGGAGATTATTGTAACAGAGCACTACTCGATTGGAGGTTTCCCCCTCGAAGAGGCCTGTGAACATTGCTTTTTGAATCAAAGTGATATTTCTATTGCTATTGTTATATCATTTCTGTGTATTGTGAAGATTATGCTGGATATTTTACAGTTATTCTACCATTTCTAGCATTTTATTTCTGTTCTGCATATTTTATATATCTGGTATCTTCCAAGTGGTATCAGAGCACTTTCCTTGGCAGAAATTGTGGGTATTTTTTTTTCCAGGGTAGAGACGTATTCCGACGTCTTTAAGCCAAAGATATCTGTCGTTACGTGCATAAACCCGTTGTTGAGGGATTCATACATCCAAGAAATATAAGTGGTTATTAAGCGCACATCTGTTGGCCACCCTTGTAACCCCTGTTGGTACCCCTTCGAGTGGTAGGGCATCAGACAGCACCTGTGTACTGATCGACCTAGATTTCCTGAAGCCCTCTTTAGATAAACCTGTCGGCCGCCGGACTGCTATAGTGTCACCGAGAACAGCACTCGGGAATATACTCTCTAGTACCTGGGTAGTCTGGTAGTACAGTTAAGGGTACGGTCTATCCTCCTTAGTTACTGCCCTGAGATATTGGGCCAAGTACTACTGTTGGACCCCGCACGTATATCAGAGAGATATAGCATAGGGAAAACCCTTGTCTGTAGAACCCTTGAATACCTAACCCTTCGGGAACATAAACATAAACATAAACATAAACAAATTAAACCGATGATATCTATTGACGTGCATCCATGTTCGGGTTGCTAAGTAAATACACATTTCTCTCTGGTTCAGAATTTGGGGATTTCATCACTGCAACATTCTTCAGACAAAAGTATAACTCCGCATCATTCTTCAGACCAAAGTATAACCCACTCCAACATTCTTCAAACCTTGAAGACGACCATGTGCACCACTCTGGTTCTGGCCCTTCCCGACTTCACCACTTGGCCAAACTCCTGTATGGTGTTCTCCATCTAGATCAAGAACGCTGGCAATGGTGGCAATGGAGAAAAACTTCCCATCAAGGGTATATTGCTTGGACCCAATTTGCGACTAAGATTTATGAACGCTTTGACACTGACACCAATCATTTGGGATGTTTAACAAAATTGAAGCAATGAGGAACAATAGAAGACTTCATAACTGCATTTGAGCGACTGGATTTTCGAACAAAGGGCATGACTGATGCTTTCTTTCGAGAGTGTTTTATCAGTGGCCTCAAGGAGGACATTCGGGCCCATGTCCTCATGTCTCGACCTACAACTTGGGTGGAGGCTACCAAAAAAGCTAAAGAAGCACAAAAAATTGTTTCCTATCAAAACCGTAAGCCTTCCTTTATCCCTCGCTCTAAACCAATAAACCCCACTACTCCCTCCGCCCCATTAAAAATCCAAAAATTGACCAGGGCTAAAATCACTGAACGCCAACTCAAAGGCCTCTGTTATAATTGTGATGACAAATATTTCCCAGGCCACAAATGTAAGGAACAAAATCTTTTTATGGCCATCTCTGAGGATATTCTGGAAGAGGA
>JZKD02S2439328.1:274063-317430 GCA_000966675.3 Picea glauca | reverse complement strand
CCCTACTGTTGTTTTTGGTTCGACGGCTGCGGTTGGTCCTACCTCTGCTCGAGGACACTACCTAGTCCTCGAGAAGTCTGTTGGACGCACTAGTCCCACATATGTACATAACAGATACATAAGTGTCAGATACTTTGATATACAAAAAAAATGATATATATAAAAAGAAATAAAAATTAAATAACTCTAAAAAACAAACTTACCCATATCTCCTCACTCCTCTCTGGGAGGTACAGGCATGTTCGAATCTCTTGAAAATTTAATCACGACATAGGGGTAGTCCTCTATTGTCAGAATTTGTTGTTCCCACCAATCAAAAAAATTATCATCGAAGGTATCTACGGTCCTCTCTCCCCCTCTACCGCGACATCAACACCGTCGATTTGCATAATGCTAGGAGAGAGGCCACGTGCCCTCGTATCATCTCTCATGGACTAATACTGGGTACCCTCTCGAAGAAAAAGGAACACAGAATAGTCCTGAATCCAAAGTTTTTGTTCTCCTGTATCCGACACTCCATTAGCTATTTCTTCATGCAGTCTAGCATGGTTGTACTCTAGTCAAAAATAAGTGCATTTAAGCACTACATCGCACAATGCATGTGTGCCCCGGAGGCCTGATGTAACACTGCAGATCCAGTAATCCGCCCAATGAGTAACACTATCACCTTCAACGATAGATTGTTGATCTTGTTTATCGACACCTAAGAACACACTTTCTTAGTACCATCCTCACAATGGAGTCCAATCAACTCCTCAATGTTGTGAGGCCCAGGGTGAAAGGTACGCAAGTTGAATGGATCCCCTCTCCTCGATAGACTAGTTAGGAAGTAAATATATTCAGTCGTTGGAGTCAACGACTGCCCCTAAAGCATAAATGCCTCAACGTCAAGATGCCAGTAATCTATCAAAGCATTCAACAACCTGGGTTGTTCCCTCATAAATGGACATTGGAAGAATTTCAACAACCCACATTGCACTAATACAACGATAGCAACAGGGTCTTGTGAGACCAAAAAATCAATGTCTTCATGCTCCCTCTCTCTCCAATGGACATCTATCGTGAAAAATGACAAATTCATGGGGAGTTAACTCTTGTTTTTTATTTTTTTCCACGTATTGGAGGGTGTATGCGGGCTGTATTGGACACAGTCATGTATGCATGTGTGCAGATTGTTTTTTGCACACGGGCATACGTGGGCTTTCCCACTACTACCCGCATACACATAGGGCCGACCTTTTTAAATGTCAGCGCCTCCCCAAAAAACAAAAAGAAATGTGAAAAGGAAGAACATAAATGTAGGAGGGGCTAGTATGTACTTACTTGGTCCAAGCAGAAGTTCGTTTCGTCCACTAAAGCTCCCAGAATCAACTCTTTTGGAAAAGGGGTGTTTTTTTTTACTTTTTGTCAATTCTCAATTCATAATGGTGATAATGAGCTTCCAACTTCTATTTTTAGACTATTTGGCCCCTTTTTGTCATTTTTTGGACCCTTTTGTCATTTTTTCTAGCCTGGAAATCATTTAGTGTGGTTCTCAAGTTTCTTTTGGGATGTTACGATACATTTTACTTTTGGTTCGGTGAACTTTTTGAGAGTTGGGGAATTTTTAAAGTCCTTTGGTGAAAAGTCTTTTTTCCAACTTTGTGCATTTAAGATAGGATTCCACCTCCACTTGTTGCACCTCGTTGTCTTTTTCTCTTTTCCATAGGATCAATCCCACCGAATTGTGACATGTAACCCTCACTCCTTCTCTAGAAGTGTCGTAATTTAGTGGTAGAGCCTACCTTCACATGGATGCCCTCGGCAGATCCTGGTTGCATTTTGGTGTCCATGTCGTTGCTAATGATTTTAGGCTCGGGAGTCCTTTTAGTCCTATCTTGATTACACGTTCAGGCCTTCACATGTATGATATGTTATCACTCTTGGTTTCACCCTCTAGACTCCAAAAAACAACGGGTCTTCTTTTAAGCCCTTTTCAGACCCTCTAAACATGAAAAGATTGCTGAGCGATCTTGTTGTCCTTCACGCTCGCCAAAATAAAATTCGAAGGCACGTTTTTTCGGCGGTAGTTTACCCCTTTTTCGGTCTAGATGGTCAAATGTACGAACAAAGGTATAATCTAGGAGATTTGGTTCTCTAGAAGAGTATTCTCAGGTATAAATTTAACCCTTTTTTGGGCCCGAGGGACTAAATTTATGAAAAAGGAACCCCCACGGAGTCCATAGTTAAGCTCTATTTAGACTCCCTAAAATTGAAAAAATTGTCGAGTGACCTTATTTCTTCACACTCATTAAATTGGTGAAGAATAACATCTCCACGGAGTCCATAGTTAAGCTCTTTTTAGACTCCCTAAAATTGAAAAGATTGTCGAGTGACCTTGTTTCTTCACACTCGTTAAATTGGTTAAGAACAACATCCCTTACGGAGTCCATAGTAAATCTTTTTTCAGACTCCTTAAATATGAAAAAATTGTCGAGTGATCTTGTCTTCGTCACACTCGTTAAAATAATTTTGAATAGACATATGTTCGGTGTTATTTTACCCCTTTTTCGAACCGACTAGACTACCTTCGAAAAATGTACCCCAGTGGAGTATCCTTTTACGCTTTTTCAGGCTCTCTAAAAATGAAAAACTGCTGAGCTTACCTTCTCTAGGCTTGTTAAAATTACATCGAAGGAAGTTATCATTGTGTCTTATTAATATCATTTGCATCCTTGCGTCTTTAGCCTAATGTCGGATCCATGTTTCTCGCAACTGAACCATCTAAAGCATGCCTTATACACAAGCCTTGTAGCACTTTGCCTCTATGTCTTGACACCTTGAACCATGGAGGATTTTTCCTGAGTGTCCTTTTCCTGCATATGTCTCCTTGTTTTGAGCATTAGTGTGTTCCTTGCACTTGGAACTAGTATGTCTGCGAAAAACATTCCTCCCTTGTAACGTAGCATTCTTTTATTCCTTTTCAATATTTCCAAAATTATTGAAAAAGAAAAAAAAATCAAATATACCCCAAAAAGAGGAAGGGAAAAATATTTTCTTTTAGTTGATAGCACAATGAGTCGCCCTTGGAAAAAGCACATCCTTTTGTTTGTTTGTCAAGCTCTAGATTCAATATGACCTTAGGAAGTTGTTCTCGCTACGTAGAGTTGTGTCCTTGTCCGTTTGGTTATCCTTCCAAACATATGGAGAGTTCGCATTGCCTCCTGAATCATGAACTTATGTCAATTCCATCCTTCCCGAGTCCCATCATTTATCGTGCTTTTGTCCAAAGGAGGTTTTACTAAACTTGAGTCGTCCCTTCTGCAGTTTGTCTCTTGTCCTCATGCCCGACCACCCTAAAAGACCAATCAAGTCCTTGCTCAAAATCGATGAAGTTCTATGCCTGATCACCGAGATCCTCTTGTCTGTTCCCAATGAGCCATCGAAGACCTATGGGTAGTGAAGTCATACACTGATATTACACTCCTACCCGAGTTTTCAATATTTTGAAGTTGTTGCTCAATATCTAAAGACCTCATCTCCAGCCATCAAGCGGCACTGGCTTCTTGAAGATGGATGTTATACATGTATATCTTTTGTTTTTGAGATGTAGATCCATTCTGTACTTCTCATGGCTACACTTTATATAGTTATATGACATGGATTTGCAGTTTATTTGATTGGAAACCATGATTTTATTTCATCCCGAGCATGGGTATGCTCGCCTCGGTGAGAGAAATTATTATTTTGCAGATGGCTCCTCCTGAACTCTGGTCTATGGGCTCAATCGCTTCGTATGCTGGTGAATATTTGTAATGTATTTCGGCCATCAGATGCTCCTATGACCTCACACATTAGGGGGCATCTATTATAAACCTAAATTGCACCAGACATGCATACTTGGCATCATGCCATATTACTTTCTATCTTTTCCAAGCCATCACTGAACAACTCTTCTAAAAAACCTTTTTTTTTAAGGTGTACGTTCCCTGCATCACTACTGCCCACGTACACATGCTTGTTGCACCACTAAAACTTGCATACACTCACAAAAAGTGCGAAAAATGAAAATTGCAAAGGGATACGGGTTTTCGTGCCGTTACCGAACCATTTGACTGCCCATAGCTAGTCCCCCAACCGTTACTATATTTTTGGCCTATAAAAGAAGGTGTTGGGGTCCCATTCCAGAGATAAGCATGAGATCATAGAAAATATGCCCAATTCAATATTCCCCCTTTGCCCCAATATTTTGCAACCACATTATGAGTTTGAGCCAAAATTCCTTCTTCCTCCATTGCAAACCCTTGCCATTTCCCTAAAGAGACTTGAAGAGGAGAAGAATACATGGAAGCAGTTGGTGCATGGAGAAGAGGATCCTAGGACAGAGTTCGAGGAGAATTTGTTAGGCTCATATTGTAAACGACTTTTGTGAGATTAATATAAAGAAATACTTTTTTCATCCTGCCAAATGATGTCTTAAATATTTACGATTTGTTTACATTTTTTGTTATGATGTCTAACCTAGTAATCCTTATATAGAATGCATGCTTGTAGTTTCTTGTTTGTCTTTTGGTGAATGCAGGTTGGCATTGGGAGGAGATGTGCAGTCGAGAAACAACTAAGCGCAAAGGGATCGACACCGAACGTGGATTTTAAGGTATGCCTACCGGATCCATATACTTTGTATTTTATGTATGATTGTGGGGTAATGACAAGATAGTTGTTAAAAGTATGAGACTTTAGACAGTTATCTTTTCCTACAATTTAGAACCCTAGTGTAGTCCGTAGAGGGGTTTTCCCACTATAGAAGATCTCATCCTGCTCCCTTACATCCTGTGGTTTCTATTGGTCCATTCACCAAATGGGGCATTGAATTAATTACATCTAACCCTCACTCGGTCAAGGGGCATGGATACATCATTGTAGCTATGGATTATTTCACTAAATGGGCCAAGGCGATGCCTCCATTTGATAACACCAAGAAGACTACAACATTGTTCATATTCAATCATATCATTACTCGGTTTGGTATCCCTCAAGCTATTGTCACTGATCACTGTAGTCATTTTTTAAATTTTATGATGTTTGAACTCACTGAAAATTTGGGTCTTCGCTATGAAAACTTGACCCCCTATTACCCACAGGCCAATGGCCAGGTTGAAGCAATAAATTTTTTTCTTATTACTATTCTTCGACGGATGATAGGAATTCATAAGAAAAACTGGCACACGATGTTGTTCTCAACATTATGGGCCTATCAGACATCCGCTAAGTCTACCATGGGATTTACCCCTTTCCATATAGTTTATGGTATTGAATCTATCTCTCTGATTGAATGTGAAATACCATCTCTAAAGCTGGTCATTCAATTTCTCCCCAATACCTCTGTCGAATAAGAGTGTCTTTTGTATCTGATGCAATTAGATGAAACCCATTGCGATGCCTCCCTATTTATTGAGACCAAGAAGAAACGTGTCAAAGCCCAATATGACAAGCATGTCAAGCCACATATTTTTTCTAAAGGTGACCTAGTTCTTCTTTACGAACAGGATTGTGACTTGCAAGGGGCCAGTAAATTCGAGGCCATGTGGTGAGGTCCTTACATTGTCAAATGTGTGTTGGAGAAGGGAGTTTATGAGCTAGTTGATTACGATGGAATCCCTTTGAGTGAACCCATAAATGGGATTTACTTAAAGAAGTACTATGCTTAAATCATTTTTGCATGAGTTCTTGTACTTTTAGTGTATCATACTCATGTGTGTCTTTTCATTGTTTGGTTTTGACCTTCAACTGCTTACCTTTCATTATTCTTGGTTTCCATATGTTGATGTCTTCACTACTCTACATTGGATTCATTGATGGCGCTAGTCGCAATACTCAAAACTTCACATCTACTGCTTGGGAAATATATGCACCTACGGATGAATTAATTAGTCTAGATGGTGTCTGCCTTGGTCGTGCAACTAAAAATATCATGGAATACAGTGCAGTCATCGAATTGATGAACAACGTTGTGTCACTTGGAATCTGTCATCTTATTGGATGACTTGATTCACATTTAGTAGTCCTAAAGTTGAGTAATGTCTACTCCATTCGAAGTCCTACGTTATTAAGGGTATATTTACAAATTCGCCTCTTGGAACGTCATTTTGATTACATTGAATATAAACACATTCCTAGATGTATAAATACATTAACCGATGATTTAGCTAATTATGTGTTAGACAAACATTTGAGAAATATATAAAATCCAATCACACTTTGTATATACAACAAGTAAGCCGGTAGAAGCCTCATATATATATAATGATAAAAATATTACAAAAAGTGTTTTTGTTCGAAGACCAAAATATCAAAATGTGAAGAACATGGCTTCATATACAAATAGAGCATCAAGGATGCTACTGGCTATAACATGCAACAACCTGTGCTAATTTACGGAGCAATCGACCAATGGAAGCAGATGCACCCACTGTATGGCGTTGATAATGCCTTGGGATATTGTCGATGGAGGCATCCAGCATGTTCATCGTGAGCCCCTCTATATTCTTCTCTAGAATCTCATAGTCAATAGCCGCTACTCCTCCTACTTCAGCACTCTACCCTCGCCTATGGATGGGGGATGAACTTGGAGGTTGATAAGGTCCCACATCTGCATCATCGAAAGAGGATTTGATTAGTCATCGGATAAATAACACATAAAAACATTTTATATTAAAAATCACGAAAATATTATAAAAACAAAATTTATTTCTTACCTATGTCCTCCCATTGGGAAACCTCAGGAAGAAACAAGTTTGGATCACCTCGAATGTCCAATCTGACATAGGCATAGTCATCTACCATAAGCATCTGGGTCCTCAGTCAAGGAAAACATCATTATACCTAATGATAGGACCAGTTACATGCCATTCCATGAGGTCAACCCACCTCTTCATTCTTGGATCTTGTGGGGAAGGTATACCCCACTCTACCTACAAGCATAAAGATGGGACCCTCTCCAGGAAGAAGGACACCAAAATCGAGCCGTATCCAAACTATTTCAGCTCACCACTCCTGCACTTGGTCAACTGTTTTTTCATGCTTCTGAGGACCCCGTTACACCAATTGAAAACTCGAGGCTCCATACATTCCAGTGCATACTGGAAATATATCTAAATATCCATATGGGGAGATGCACTCCCTTCAATGCACGTGATGGTGTAGAGGATAGTCCGTAGGGGCAAGTGACATAGCCACACCCGCAGGCACGCCCGCTCACACAGGATCTACTCTTTCCTCGGCCCAAAGAACACTAACCGATCCTTCTATTTCCCTATCGGGAAATCTTCACCCACAGATTATCTCCGTGCGATCCTCTCTCTGCACTCGGAGGATCGGGTCTTGCGACTTTGCGAGTTCAAAGGTCAGTGGTCGGGTGTTGGTCCTATGAAATCCTGAACGCCGATACAAATCCATGGTGACCTCGCCCTTCTCCTATCGCGACTTATCCTATCACGCTTTCGCTACTCGCGATAACAAGCACTCAGTTCTCCAACTCCTGAGTCTCGATGCGCCGAAACTCCGATACACTCACAAGTTGACTTTTCAACAGTCACGTCTCCCCGTTAGGACTTCAGACTTCGCGGGATCATGAATCTTGATGTCCAATGCTCAGAACTTTCGCTGCGAAACCCCGATAACTCGCGTCACCTTTCCATGTCACCAACTCCTGTGGCCCACACTATTTACGTAACTGTTAGGATATCACGTATCGCAATATCGTTATTCCTGTGGCCAAATTTTCGACTCTTTTCTTGCGAAACCCCGATAGGCGATCTCGCGATTGATCCAATGGGCCTGACTGGCTTGGATCAATGGCTCGGTCCCTCTTGAGATTTGAACCTCTTGATACCTTCACTGTATCTTCCTTTCTCTTCTGTGAGATCTGACAACTCACAGGATGTCGCAAATTCTCCTCGGAGAATTCCGACCGTCCTTCCTTCCTTTGGGAAATCTACGAAATAGCTGAGTGTTCCTCCACGCAACTCGTTCCCCTGCACGTAACTTACGACGCTCCTTGCCAACCTTAGGCCACAAATTTCCTACTTCGTCCTTCAATGAATTTGGAGACCTATCCCTCCTGAGTTTTCTCACGACCTTCAAGTCCTCCAAGAAACTCTAGAACGCACTCCTTGAGGCAACCCTTCAACAACGTCTAAGTGTTGAAGTCTCCGACTCTACGCAGACCTGCAACAGGAGTCTTAATTCCCTTTGCTCAGAATCGCAACTTTGAGTCTTAACTTAGACTACGCACTCCTTGCATGGCTCCTATAACCCACTTTCACCCTTGGGAAAATGAGAACAAAAGTTAACTATTTGAGCCTTCTGTCGATGCACTCCTTGGAGACAATTCAACTGCACTCCTTGCAAGAATTCTCTGGCTCAAATAGAGAAACAATTGAAACTCATTATTTCACCCTCTCAGACTTCAATTCAATCATGAAATCACATACACAGCATATAAAAGCAAATGCATGACAGGAAGAAAACATTCATGAGCATATCAACATCTATACACAGAGAACAACACAAACCATGAATTTGAATCAAAGCTCTTCTATTAATTCAAATGTCTGTACATGGGTGTTCTTCATACAATTCTCTACATGCTCTTGCTATCCTTCTGCTTCAATTATTTTACAATATACAATGAGGGTGTCTATATCCCGTTTCCCTCTTGCGCTCTAAGGCTATCAAATCTAGAATTAAAATCTACCTACTTTACATTAACTATCTTAAATGTTGTCTATCTACTAAGGACAAGAGCTTAAAGGCTCACGGTCCGTTTACATATACAAGTGTGCTTCATCTTAATGGCTCATTAAATATTTTGTGCAATAGTCCCAAAGTGTTTTCAAAATTTGTGTTGGCTTATCCAGCTGTCTCCCGCTTCCGTGTTGGCTCGCTTGATGTGAGAGATGCTCTTGCATCATACTCCTCGGCTTGAAAAATTTCATGGGCTCATGTCCATGAGCTCCTGCACAGTCTTTCCATGCTTCTGTATCTCCACTTCAATCTCCCAACTAGAATCTTCCATTGGGTGGCCCTTCCATTTGACTAGATACTCGAAGTATTCCTTCCTTTGGGTCTTCTTACCCAGTCTTTTGTCTAGTATGCACTCCATCTATGGCTTCTCTGCAACTGGCAATTGTTTCAGCCACTGGATCACTGGTTCCTCTGTTCCAGTCTCTGCTTCTCCAACTCTATATGGGTATAAATCCATGATATTGAATATCGGAGATATTTCGATCCCATCTGGTAACTCGATCTCATAAGCATTTTCCCCGAATTTTCTCAAGACCTTGCATGGTCCGATTTTCTTCATCTTTAAATTATTGTATGTTCCCCTTGGGAACCTTTCTTTCCTTAAATGTGCCAAAACCAGATCACCAACCTCAAACTGAAGTTGTCTCTTCTGCTGATCGGCTCTGCTCTTGTATTCTTGGCTTGAATCCAACAATCGTTGCTTCACCTGGCTGTGAAGTTATTTCATCGCCTCTGTGAATTCTTCTGCACTTGCGCTCCTAGTTGCCATTTTTTCTGAATTTATCATCTCAAAAACTCCTCTCGGTTGTGTTCCATATACGATCTGAAATGGACTTCTGCCTGTGCTCCTGTTCACTGAGTCATTATATGTAAATTTTGCCTGTGGCAATATGTTGTTCCAACTACTGTGGTGCTTTGTCACCAAGCTTCTTAGTAAGTCTCCCAGACTCCTGTTGACGACCTCTGTTTGTCCATCCGTCTGAATATGATATGTTGAACTAAACATCAAATTAGTTCCCAGCTTCTTCCATAAGGTCCTCCAAAAATGCCCTATGAATTTAGTGTCCCTGTCCAAAACTATACTTTTCGGCAATCCATCAAGTCAAATGACCTCTCTGAAAAACAAATTTGCGATGTGAGTCACATCGCTGGTCTTCTGACATGGAATGAAGTGTGCCATCTTGGAAAACCTATCCACTACCCCAAATATTGAATCAAATCCTTTTTGTGTTCGTGGCAATCCCAGTATGAAATCCATGTTGAATTCATCCCATGGCCTCTCAGGTATGGGAAACGGTTGATATAGTCCTGCATTTTGCTTTATTCCTTTGGAATGCTAGCAAATACTGCATCTATCCACAAATATATTGACCTCTTCTCGCATTCCCGGACAAAAGTACGATTCGCTCAGCTTCACGAATGTTTTGTCATGACCAAAATGCCCTGCCAATCCACCACTGTGTTTCTCCTTTAACAGATTCTCCCTCATGGAGCAGTTTGGAATACACAGTTGATTGCCTCTGAACAATAATCCTTCCTGGATAATGTAGTCTATCCAAGGAATCCTATTTCTAAGAATTGGATTCTCAGCTGCTTCATATGCCTCTGAAAAATCTACATCACCTGCGTACATGTCCCTGAGAGCATCAAAACCCAATGTTTTGACTCAGAACTCCTGCAACAACAAACACTTCCTTCTCAAAGCATCAACGACTTTGTTAGCAGTACCCGAAATATTCTTAATCACAAATGTGAAATTCTGTATATACTCTACCCATTTTACATGTTTCTGATTCAACTTCTCCTGTTGAGTCACAAACTGCAATGCGTGGTTATCACTGTACAATACAAATTCTTTCAGAATCAAATAATGCCTCCACTTCTTCAGTGCCTGTATGATAGCATAAAATTCTTTATCATACGTGGAGTATTTCAATTTCACTTCATTCAGTTTCTCACTGAAATATGCAATCGGTTTGTCTTCTTGACTCAAGACTGCTCCTATGGCAAACCCACTTGCATCACATTTCACTTGAAACGTCTTTAGGAAATCCGGACACCAGAACCGGTTGTTCCGTGATATTCCACTTCAACAGATTGAAGCTCTTCTCAGCCTCTTCTATCCAGTGAAAATACTTGTGCCACTTCTTCACTGTATCCATCATTGCTGCGCTAATTCCACTGAAATTTCTGATAAACTTCTGGTAGAAACTAGCCAAACCGTGAAAACTTCTCACCTTGAAAATATTTCTCAGTGATGGCCAATTCTTAATTACCTCCACTTTATCCCGGTCCATCCTCAACTCATTAGCCAAAATAAAAAAACCCAAATAAATGAGCTCTGTCTTCATAAATGAGGACTTCTTCATACTAATCAACAGCTTCTCCTGCTGTAGTTTCTTCATCACAATGGCCAAATGCTGTAAGTGCTCTGCCACTGATTTACTGAAAATCAGTATGTCGTCCAAATACACGATGACAAATTTCCCAATGAACTCTTTCAGAACTTCGTTCATCAACCTCATAAAGGTACTTGGCGCATTCGTCAAGCCAAATGTCATGACTAGCCATTCATACAATCCTTCATTGGTTTTGAAGGCTGTCTTCCACTCATCGCCTTCTCTCATGTGAATCTGGTGGTATCCGCTTTTCAAATCAATATTCGAAATGTACCTTCCTCCGCTCAAGCAATCCTTTAGATCATCCATCCTCGATAATGGAAACCTATACCTGATGGTTATCTTGTTTATCGTCCTTGAGTCGGTACACATCCTCCAACCTCCATCTTTCTTTGGGTTGAGTACTGTTGGAACAACACATGGACTCAAGCTTTCCCTGACCAATCCTTTGTCCAACAAGTCTTGAACTTGCCTCTTAACCTCTTCATTCTCTTGTGGCGTCAATCTGTATGCGGCTTTATTTGGAAAACTGGCTCCTGGTATGAGATCAATATGATGACTCACACTTCTGATCAGTGGAAATGAACGAGGTAGTTCGTCCACTATAATGTCAACGAACTCTTCTAGAAGTTCCTGAATCTTATCTGAAATCATCCACTCTTGTGTTGGTCAGGACAATCCTCGATTTCCTGACCACAAAGAATTGTGGATCTTCTTTCTTCTTCACCTCTGTAAGAAGTTCCTTCCCACTAATGAGAAGTACAGTGTTGCTTACTTCCGGCTTCACTTCCTTATCCTTTATCGGAAGCAACATATGGGTTCTACCATTCTTCTCTAGGGTGTATGTGTTCATTATCCCATCATGAATCATATTTCTTTCATATTTCCATGGTCTACCTAGAAATAGATGACAAACATCCATGGGAATAACATCACATAAAATCCTATCATTATATCCACCTATTTTGAATTCAACCAGGCATTGTTTAGTAACAGTTACCTGGTGTCCTTTCTGTAGCCACGAAACTCTGTATGGGCTTGGATGATTAGTCCCCCAGCTCCAGCTTCTCTACCATCTCTGTAGATACGATATTATCCGTGCTACCACTATCTACGATGACCTTGCACAACCTGTCCTTGGTTTTGCAAGCAGTCCTAAAGAGTCTGGTCCTTTGGACTGAACTTTCCACCTCTTTCTCAGGTGTCAAAAGGAATTTTCGCATCATAAGCGATCTTCCTCCTTCAGCGTCTTCAACCTCAACATCCTGCCTCTGCGCTTCGGTGATGTGATCTTCTCCCATCTCCTTCTTTTTCTCTGGACACTCATAAGACTTCTGACCATTCTTTCCACATGTGAAGCATGTGATGACTCCACCTCTTCCTCTTCCTCTACCTCTGGTACGAGGAAAAGTGTTGTTTTCAGCATATCCTCTGCTCTACTCTGTATGCTACCCTCTCTATTCAACATATGGCTGCCCTCGCTGTGAGGTTCCACCTTTTTCAATTTTACCTTGAGGTTTCTTCCATTCCTCCTTTGGATTCTGGTATTTGTCTTGGGCAACTGCTTTGCCTCTCGGCTGGCTTCTGCCTCGGCCTCGCTGACCTTGCTTATGCCTCAGCTTCTCCTCAGCTTTCAGAGCCATCTGATAAGAATCCTCCACCGTTCGGATGGTTACCATACTCAATTCATCCTGAATGTCATATCTTAAACCATTTAGATATCTAGAAACCTTCTCATCATTGCTCTCCTAATGACCTGCCCTGATGTTCGGTCGATAGAATTCCTCAGTGTATTCTTTCACTGTCATCAGCTTCTGTCTCAGGTTCTGCATCCGCCTGAACAAAGTGATTTGATAATCTCTAGGGATGAACTTCTCTTTCATCTTCGCGATCATTCTGTCCCAGCTCTTAATCTTCTGCTTGCCCTTGCAGCGTCTGTCAGCTTGTAGCTCATCCCACCACAATGTTGCATGTCCCTTCAAGCGCGTGACAGCATGCTTGACTTTCTTATCCTTTTCGACTTATTCATAGCCAAAGTAGGTCTTGAGAGCTCTAATCCAATATAGAAGCTCCTCTGCATCTAGATTTCCCTCGTAAATTGGAATGTCCATCTTCGCCTTTGCACCCATCCGTGCGATAGATTTGATTAAGTGCTCACTTGCGGCATCTTCTGCTGTGACTTCTTCTTCATGTCCAACTTCCATCTCATCTTCGGAATCACTCAGATACCCTGCACCAACTGTGCATCTTTGCACTGTCTCCATATCCTCGATTCTTGCTCGGAGATCTCTCATCCGTCTCTTCATTTCTGGATTTGCTACTTGCCTGCCTCTTCTTCGCACCTCCCTATCCTCTGGATGAGGTGATTGTATTTCTCTCCTTGGCAACATAGTGAAATTATCTTCTTCTCTGCTACAGAAAGCAAAGAGTCTTTCTTTTCTCTGATACCAAACCTGACGTAGCCGCACCCGCAGGCACGTCCGCTCACACAAGATCTTCTCTTTCCTCGGCCCAAAGAACACTAACTGGTCCTTCTATTTCCCTATCGAGAAATATTCACCCACAGATTATCTCCGTGTGATCCTCTCTCTGCATTCGAAGGATCGGGTCTCGCGACTTCGCGAGTTCAAGGGTTAGTGGTCGGTTGTTGGTCCTACGAAATCCCAAACGCCGATACAAATCCACAGTGACCTTGCCCTTCTCCTATTGCAACTTATCCTATCGCGCTTTCGCTACTCGTGATAACAAGCACTCAGTTCTCTGACTCCCGAGTCCCGATGCACCGAAACTCCGATACGCTCACGAGTTGACTTTTCAATGGTCACATCTCCCCATCGGGACTTCAGACTTCGCGGGATTGTGAATCTTGATGTCCAATGCTCAGAAATTTCACTGTGAAACCCTGATAACTCGCATCACCTTTCCACGTCACCAACTCCTGTGGAACAAACTATTTACGTAACCATCAGGATATCGCGTATCCCAATATCGCGATTCCTGTGGCCAAATCTTCGACTCTTTTCTTGCGAAACCTTGATAGGTGATCTCGCGATTGATCCAATGGGCCTGACTGGCTTGGATCAATGGCTTGGCCCCTCCTGAGCTTTGAACCTCTTGATACCTTCGCTGTATCTTCATTGCTCTTCTGTGAGATCTGACGGCTCACAGGATGTCGCAAATTCTCCTCAGAGAATTCCGACCGTCCTTTCTTCCTTTGGGAAATCTACGAAATAGCTGAGTGTTCCTCCATGGAACTCGTTCCCCTGCACGTAACTTATGACGCTCCTTGCCAACCTTAGGCCACAACTTTCCTACTTCATCCTTCAATGAATTTGGAGACCTATCCCTCCTGAGTTTTCTCACGACCTTCAAGTCCTCCAAGAAACTCTTGCATGCACTCCTTGCGGTGACCCTTCAACAACGTCTAAGTGTTGAAGTCTCCGACTCTGCGCACACCTGCAACAACAGTCTTAATTCCCTTTGCTCAGAATCGTAACTCTGAGTCTTAACTTAGCATACGCACTCCTTGCACAGCTCCTGTAACCCACTTTCACCCTTGGGCGAATGAGAACAAAAGTTAACTATTTGAGCCTTCTGTCGATGCACTCCTTGCAAACAATTCAACTGCACTCCTTGCAGGAATTCTCTGGCTCAAATAGAGAAACAATTGAAACTCATTCTTTCACCCTCTTAGACTTCAATTCAATCATGAAATCACATACACAACATATAAAAGAAAATGCATGACAGAAAGCAAACATTCATGAGCATATCAACATCTATACACAGAGAACAACACAAACCATGAATTTGAATCAAAGCTCTTCTATTAATTCAAATGTCTGTACGTGGGTGTTCTTCATACAATTCTCTGCATGCTCTTGCTATCTTTCTGCTTCAATTATTTTACAATATACAATGAGGGTGTCTATATCTCGTTTCCCTCTTGCGCTCTAAGGCTATCAAATCTAGAATTAAAATATACCTACTTTACATTAACTATCTTAAATGTTGTCTATCTACTAAGGATGAGAGCTTAAAGGCTCAAGGTCCATTTACATATACAAGTGCGCTTCATCTTAATGGATCATTAAAGATTTTGCGCAATAGTCCCAAAGTGTTTTCAAAATTTGTGCTGGCTTATCCAACTGTCTCCCTCTTCTGCACTGGCTCGCTTGATGTGAGAGATGCTCCTGCACCAACAATTCACGAACATCTCTGATAGTAACTTGTTCACTATTATTTTGAGTACCGAGCATACAATGTGCACTGATATAGTGGCTCATAGGCTCACCCCCTCCCCTGCTACCTGTCAGCATAACTCAGGCCCCATGACGAGATAGCCTAGTCAAGAAGTAGATATCCTTGATCTCTATCGTAAGAATATGGGCACCCACATGGAATGCGTGTTTGTTCACATCCCACTTGTGAACTAGGTATTCAAGCAGCCTCAACTAGGCCCTCATTCCCTGGATCTTCAAGAATTTTAATATCCCACACTACTAGAGGGAATTTACCATTCCCAGGTTATTCCTATCAAAGTAATCTTCCACTTCATGCTCTCTTTCCCATCATTCCAAAATTCTTACCGTAGAAAACCTGCAATGGAACATAAAAGAGAGACTAGCCTCTTCATATTCTCCTTGGAAACTTTTTATTGGAAAATACATCTCAAAAAACCTTTTGATTTCCGCACATCGCAGGCCTGGGTGTCCGTATAGCGCAGAGTACCTCCATGAACAGGTACCTCTGCGATGACCTCCACGCACAGGTACCATTGTAAAACCAACTCAAAAAACCATTTCTAACCAATGAAAAGAAAAAATTGATCCATGAAAAGTTGAAAGAGATGAAAATTACATGTTCAGTGGAGATCGTTCATCAAATGATCAACTGTGCCTGCCACAATATGCAGTGGAAATTGAGGTAAATAGGGGGGTTGTGAACAAAGTTTGGGTGGAGTAACAATGGAATAGTGAAATGAAGATTTTTACCCATTTTTATTACCTCTTTCACTTTTAAATTTTATTTTATATAATTTTATATATTCCACCTAAACCCTAAAAGTTCTAATGACATTGCAAGTGTTTGGTTTTTTGAAAATGAAAAACCTAGGAGTTAAATATTGAGCAAGGATACACCTTTTTGGTTTTCTTTTATACATTTGTCACATGTACAAATCCTTTTAGAGTTTTTAAGGAAAAACTCTGAGATTAGGTTTTGTTCTTTCTCATGCTTGTAAATCAGTGAGAATGTAACCAAGTATACTTTTATCACTTTTCAGACTCATAAAGGTTATACGAAAAAGGAACGCCCTGGAGTTCCCTTTAAGATTTTTAGACTCTCTAAACATGAAAATATTGTTGAGCGACCTTTTTTTTTTCACGCTCGTAAAAGTATTTGAAGAAAACATTTGATGAGAGGTAGTTTATAACTTTTTTGGTCTCATCGGATTAACTTACGAAAGAGGAACTTGCGGAGTTTTATTTAAGTGTTTTTCAGACTCTCTAAAATTGAAAAACCCCCTAGTTTTCTCTCTTTGGACTCGTTAAAAAAACATCGAAAGACCCATATGGGATATAACCACTCCTTCTCAGGGTTCATTAAACATAAGCCAAGGGACTCATCAGAAGGATGAGCTTACATCAACAAGCATATGTTATCCTCCTCAAGCTTGCGTAAAAATAAAGAGGTACTCACTAGAAATGGTGGGGGAAAATTTGGGAAAGAAATGTGCCTATGTATCCGTGTAAGTGGCAGTAGTAGTCACTCTTGAACATGAGACCCCCCTTTTCGTCATTGCACCTAGGTTGGGAAATCCATTTGTCTCTCGTTTGACCATCCACATGTTTGTATGTTGGGTCCTCCTTGAGTCAATGCTGTCAAGACCATTATCATGTCATTCATATGTTCAAGAGAAGTCCAGCCTCAATAATCCTCCTATTGAGTCGACCATATGTAGTTATAAATTTTCTACCATGTCAATCTTCCCTGTGTCAGTTTCGAATCGCTTCGTACTCTAATCTACCTCAAATTTGTTACTTATTTCATGCCAATGATGGGGGATACATCAAGGCCCTCCTGTGACGAGTCTTTTCCTGTCGACTTCAACTCATTATCAAGGAACAAGACTTAGAAATCATTTAGTACCTTAGATATTGCATGTCTCAATGGAAGGTTTCTTCGCTTTCAACAGTGGGTTTACATCATTGACCCCTGATTGGAAGATTCCATTGAGTGTTTGACTTCAACTCTTTTATTCACATTCGTTGAATTGTATTGGGGTACCTTGGGAGTCATTGACATCAATGGTGATTTCCCTTGCACTTGTTAATGATTTTCCTCAATGACCGGTAATCAAGTGGTTTCTATCATGTTCAAATTCAGCACCTGTAATCACATGGTTAGATTCGTACTTAGAGACGATGGAATTGAATAGCCTGAATCATCCCATTCTAGTCCAGGTTGCAATGGAGTATTCATGATTTTTATTGACACATAGATCCACTTTGTATGTCTCGTGGCTATGTCCGAATTTGAATTCTTTAGAGTATAGATCCAAAATGTATTATGGGTGGCTATTCGAATTCACCTTGACATGGATCCATAGTGTATATTTAGTGGCCATGACTCATTTGAAATTTTGTAATCTGAGTATGGGAATGCCTACCTAGGATAATGGTATATTATTATGTTGATGTTTGATTGTTTGCATGTTCCCAACTGATGCGCTCTCTGTTTCCGACACACACATTCTACAAATTATTTCAGCTATCATGAGTTCCATCCTCATAATTTGGAGGGAATTATGTTACAAATTATTTTGGTCATCCTAGTGATCCATTAACAACATGTTTGCATGTTCCCAAAAGATAATTTCTTCATGAGGAAAGTGACTGACTTTATCTTATCAAAAACCTTGTTAAGGAGGGTGATCGCAGGCTGCACCATAAGCAGAGTGTGGTGATTCCTGGTCATTTTCCTCTTCCATAAAGCTCAACTGTGATGTCTCCACAGGCTTCTCTATAGCTAAGGTGTGATGATGTCAAAAGGATAAGAAAAGGTCCAACTTCACAAAAGTTCTAGAAGGAGACATTCTAGAAGATGAGGTGGCATTCATATGGCTGGGATCTTACTCGCTTCTCTGATTTGATGGGATCATCCTAATCTCTTCAACCATCTCTCTTTCCCCTATAAAAAGAGGGATTTCTCATGGAAAAGGCTAAATTTGACTCAAGAAAGATTAATATTGAATAGGCTAAGAATTGGATGAGGAATTCTACTTCAGTTCATACTTGAGGGCTTCATTTTAGTTTATCAAGTCATTGTGGATATTCTTCATTCAAGGTCAGAGAAAGTGTGTGTGTTGGAGAAAACGATCATCGGAAGGGGACCTTGAAACATCAAGTCTTTGGTTGTAATCTCCACTTTCATTATTATATGATACAGTGATATGTTTCTTTCCCATAAAACTCATCTCATTTTATTGTATGATTCCTTGATCACATACATAGGTTCTTGTTGAGTATATTATTTCTTTCACTTTGGTTGGCTTGTGTTCCCTTGCTATCCAATATCATAGGAGAACTTGGGTGGAGCTAGGAAAACAAAGACAAAGGGAAGAGATATTTAAATGGTATGTTACTCATCTCTTGTTAGATAGTCAACTCAATGATTAGATCTTAGGGAAAGATTCATATTTTGTTCTGTTTTGTTCTAGATATAGATGGATCTAGGGAGATCTGTTATGTCCTCATTTATCGATAAGTCCCATAACACCAGTCTCTCTAGGAGGGGGGAATTGGTCAACTTGAGGACCTTTCCTCCAGGACCCAAAAAAATATAGGATTACATTGGGATGTATTGCGAGGATGGCACTGAGAAAGTAAGATCTCAGGTTCCAATTCATAATATCACAAGCCTCAATATTTGGATAGTACTCTACATGATTGGGTGGATCATGTGATCCACAAAAGTTCATCAGGCTTCCTGTGTATAGATGCACTGTGGAGCTCAATGTCTAGATGCCACTATTTTTGGCTGGAGCACTACAATGCTCACGTACATGAAAACAAATTGACCAATTGTCGAAGAAGAATGAACAAGAATTTTGGGTTCAGGACCATGTTGTGCACTTTCAGTTTCGAGAGAATTCCAAGCCTTATCCCAAGGGAGACAGTACGAGGCCATATTGTCTCCTTTCTGACATTATGCAGGTGGGAAACTTTGTTACCTCAACGGGGTGCAGGGAGAGTACATGAGGCATTTGACGATAAATGTTTTGACTAGTGGGCCCACCATATTATTGTGATAGAGGAATACCCCTACACAGGGATCGATTTCTTGAGGGATCCTGATATGCCTATGCCCCATGGCGAGGAGTGCAGAAAGATAGGTAAACATATTTTAAAGTTATTTAATTTTTTTTTTTTTTTAAATGTTATCCTTTTTATTGTAATGTCAAAGTACTAACTCAATGATTTGTCATATACATATGTGGGACTAGTGCGACTAGATGACTTCGCCAGGACCAGGTATCGTCCTTGAGAATATGTCGGACCAATAACAATAGGAGGACCATGTTATCTTTTTAGCTTGTGAGGTACTCCACATGTGTGTCTTGTATGCGGAAGTAACCTTGTACCTACACTATTAGACACTTGACTTTGTAATGGGTTTTTATAAAGTTGTGATAAAGAGGTTATTTTATTAAAGTGACTTTTTAATGAAGTGTACCTTCTAATATTAAAGAGACTTTATTTCATAAAGTGCACTTATGTTATAAAGTGAAAATGTACTTTAATATTTTAAAGTGATTTATTTTGGAGGGAATGAATCATGACCCTTAATCTTGTAAAGGTAAGATTAGATCATGGCCATTAGATCTAGGGTTGGAGAAGGTGAAGGGTCACTTTAAAATTATAAGAGAATACTTAGGGTAGTGTGCAAGACACACTGGGAAGGAGATTGAGAGATATTTCTGAGATAGCTTGAGAGAGGAAAGTTAGTGCAGTAAGGAGGGTGCATTTCCCAAGATAGATTGGCCCCAAATCCCAAGGGAATATTTCTTTGTGAGTGTTGATAGTTATTGTTGTTTTTGGAGGCCATACTGTATGGATCCATATAGTCCGTACAGTTTGTACAACAAGGGAAAGAGGGAACAAAAATCGAGGAATTGTTTGGCACAATTTTTTAGGTTGTTTTGGATGTTTTTTATTATTGTAGAAGGCTCGTACATATCTAGCCATACAACATATTATGGGAACATTTCCCAAGGTGTTGATTTCTGGGTAGGCCATACAATAGTACAAATTTGGCACATTTTCCAAGGAATAATTTTGTGGGTGCAATTGTGTGTGTTGTAAATGGATTTCTCTTGGATGGAAATGGTATTTTTGTTGTTGATATGTACTTTCCTTAAGCTATATAAATCTCTCTCTCTCTCTTTCATTGGGTTTCCCCACATTGGGGTTTTCCTTAGCATTGCCTAAATTTCTGAGTTTTTCTGAGTTGAATGATTGTTGTTCATTGTGTTTATTCCGTTGAAAAATTGCTTAGCAATGTGTATTTCTTCTTATGGTAATTTATAAATGTGGGTTTAGAAATTTCATAATTCATAGAAGACAATTATCTTTAGGTTTCTAAGTGTATAAAATAATATTGTTTAAGCATATTTTTTCATTTAAATTTCTACATGGTATTAGAGCATGGGCTCTGAGTGATAGTGAGCAGTGGGATTTTTGGGAAAGTTTGAAGAGGGAAATCTATTTTTTGTTTTCATTTGAATAGTGACAGGGAATATGGCTACATGCATTATATTTGAGGATCGATTGGATGGAATTTCTAACTATTTTCAGTGGAAGGTCTGGATGTTAGTTGTTCTCAAGGAGAACAAGATTCGGAGCTATGTCAGTTATGATGTTGTGGCTCCCACAAAAAATACTATTTTTTTGGATTTACATGAAGTAAAGGAGGAAAAACCTCAGAGGGTTATTCTGGATGGTGTGAAGGACCCTCTCATTCCACATCCATCTGAGAAGAAGATAAATTATAGGATGTGGGAAACTTTGAATAATTTATTTGAGGCTAAGAATGCTAACTGGAAGATGGCCTTGAAAGATAAGATGCATGAATCCAAGATGGATAAGGGTGAAGATGTTTCATTATATATTACCTGACTAGACCAAGTTAAGGACGTGTTAGATGCAGTGGGAGAGATCATCTGAGAAGCTGAGTTAGGGAGGATAGCCTTGAAAAGATTCACAAAGGAATGTGATGTCTTTGTAAAGTGTGTGGTGGGTCGAGAAAATTTTGCAGATTGGAGCAGGTTGTGGGATGACTTCAATCAGGAGGAGATCTGAATGGGGTCTCATAGAAGTGGTAAGAATGAAGACAGATCTGAGGAGAATGTTTCTCTTTATACAAAGGGAAATAAGAAAGGAAAATGTGGGAGAGACTTGAGAAAATTCATATGTTACTATTGTAACCAGTTGGGGCACCTTGCTTCTCAGTTTCCCTAGGTTGGGCCCTAGAAAACGTTGACATCACTACCAGGACCATCTAAAATGTGCAAAAAGAAGTTATTGGATCTTTTCACCCAGAACATGTACAAGTGAAGTACAAATTGTCCCCAGCATTCAAGCACAGTTATAATGTTGATTTCTTAAAAAACATTGAGGAAGAAGAATGCCCAGAAGGCATAAAGAACTACCTTGATTTGATAAAAGATTAGTGTGCACACCCCGATAAATTCAGAGCGGACACCCATGGTGTATACGCCACCACATCATTAGACTCTCATATGTTGTATGTGGCCATGATGCTCTGTAGAATTTTTGGGAGAGAAAATTCCTCCCACTTCTTGTTGTCATGGGTACTGATCATGCACGAAGTTGCAGAGGGTTTTCCATTCAATTGGGCCAAGATGCTATCACACAGTTTGGCCAAGGAAATCACTAAATATAAGATGTTGAAAACCAAAGGATGACCTGCCCAATTTTATATGTCAGCATAACTTATGGATGCCATTTTTTTTATGACACCTTTTCCTTTGATGGGCAGGAGCTGGACTCTGAACAATGCCAAGGAAATACATCTTTATCATTAGAGGACATGGGAAGATAAAGAGAAATATTTCTTTTATGAAATCTTAAATTATGTGGTGGCACCAATGCATATCGCCATATATGGGTGCCCCCCTCCCAGGATTTCTGACAGAGTAGTGGCCAACCTGGAAAAGATAGAGGACTGGTATATTGAAGAGAATTTTTCCTATATCAAGGTTTTTGGTTGCTCGGTTCCTCCACACGCTTTGCACAAGTTTCTACCAGACCGATTGGTGTGAATAGTAGTAGCACGACAAACTGTACTAGGAAGAGTTGGTAAACAGATAAAATCCCTGCAGAAAAAGGTATGACCTACTTTTACCTTGCAGATAGGTATGTTTTCACTATCATATTTCGACCATTCGAAAGTAGAGGCCACCACCCTGGAAGAAATTAAGCTCGTCAATATTGACTTGAAGAAACACGATCCCCAGAATATAGTGGGAAGATACATGGCCTCTTGTAATGTGAAAAGGTATGAGCATGAAGATTCTCCTCATGATGATATATTTCGAGGAGCAAGATCCTATCAGGAAGTTTTGAGCTGAGTCCAAACCCTGGATCCAGTCCAATTGGTTCCATTCTATAATTTCCAAAGGCATACGAGAAATAGCCTTTCGAAGGTCTTGCAGGGATAAGTCCCTACACCCCCAGCTACACAGGAAATTGAGGTCCAAAGTTTAGAAATAAAGAACTCCAATGGACAAGATGCTCAAGAAAGTTGGGAGAAGATAGAGGTTTTGACTGATAAAGAGCCATTGGCCATGCCAGGCAAATCAACCACTGACACAATCGAGAAACAACCATTCACCAAGATTGGCATCCCTATCCAATATATCACACCTTTATAGTTCAACAGAGGAAACATGAGTGTCGAGGTAGTGTTCATAGAGGATATTACACCTATTTCGGCTGAAGAGATGCCTCCTTTTGATTTCTTTTTCAGTAAGAAAAGAAGGGTTGTAGTAAAGAGAGAAACGCACAAGAGGGATGCTGCGACAGTAAAAAGACGCAAGGTACTATTTGATGGACAGACCTTGGAAGAGGAAGATTTTTCTACATATGTAGTAGGATTGCTAGGATCTTTTGCAAGGACAAACCAATTTTCCGTTGGAAACTTAAAAGAATGATTGAAACATAAGGATTTGCTGATAAGACAATTACAAAATCAAGTAAAGACTTTAGAGAAGAAAGTCAGGAGCAAGATGAACAAGATTTTCGAGGAGATTAGAGTTTGTGATACACAGGAAATCCAGCAACTCAAATCCAGTCTCGACGAAATGCACAAGAACGCACAAGTGAGTAGAGAATGGTCCTTTCAACAGGGAGAGTTGGTAAAACAATGACAGGCCAAAATAAAATCAACTAAAAATACAATTGTAGATATGAGAGTTTTCCAAATGAAGGCATTGGAGGTGCGTAAGAAGTTGGGATCAGAACAACAAATCCTTTTCACTAAGGTCGAATATGTCCAAAACCATTTTTGGGTGGTCGACCAATCCTTAAATAACATTTGTTTAAAGGAGAGAGAGGTTATTGTTGCTTGGGCCACTTTCCAAGGAGCAGTTGTGGTGTCGGCAAGAGAAGGAGTATCTAGGGTCTCCAAATTGTCTTCTTTGGAACAAACCAAAGACGATATTATATTGAAGACTTGGGAGACTAACATAGCTGAAAGTAAAAGAATGGCTAAGGAAGTGAAGAAATATTGTGAAGAAACTTTTCATTCACTCGACAAAGAGTCATTAGGCCTCGAAAAAGATAATATCTCTAAAGTCTTGGGACAAGTTGATATAGAAAAGCATCAACTTAATATCAATACAAACATGGAAGAGGCTCGGGCTGAAATCTTGTAATTAAAATGGATTGACATTACTCAGATAGAGAGGTGGCTAGTGAAGCCCAGTCTGCAGCTACAGTCTATAGCTTCAGAAGACAGGAGAATGGAAGGCAGACTACCTCACTTAGAAAATAAATTATATATGTTCGAGGCAAACAACTTAATAGAGCCATCCAGATTGGTGGTACAATTCATGGGCATGTGTGTCAAATGTGTTGAGTAGGGAAAACACAACACTTCCGGGGACCAATGAGATAACCTGTACACATCATTTGTACAAATCATGATTAGAAGATCAGTTTTTTCTGAAATGGAGAACAAGAAATAAAAATGCCTCTGCTAGCATAGAGAATAGATAAGGGATATGCAATTGAAGCGTTCCATATTTTACATTTTGTAATTTTACTATATTAGAAATAAGGAGAATTCCAACCGCTTAGGGTTGATAACCTTTTGTATAAATAAATATTTCAAATATTGAACAAAGGTTGCTTATTGCCGAATGTAAGTAAGAGAAAATATCCTTTTATGAGAATTAATACAAGAGCAGACAAAGATTCCAATATTTTTGCAGTCTGAGTTATGTTTCTTATTTGTACTCCATATTTCTTGTTTCTTAAATGTCTCTTTGATAAGTGAGTTTTTACAATTTAGTAACACAACTACTGTAATCACACCAAACCAGTTGTTCGTTAAGAAAGAAGTTTTTCATCTGTATTTGCTATCAGTAAATACAAGACCTGTAAGCTACTTGGATAACTAAATCTTATATCCTTTCAAGAGTGCATGCTTTATTTTCTTCTACTGTGAACATGATAATATTGATCTCTACATTGATGCCTTGTTTTGTTTAACAATTTTGTAAATTTCCCTCACCTCACCTAATCTCATAAATCAATTCAGATGACAAATTACAGCCTCTGTATTGTTCTGTTTTTATTTTCATTCGAGTAATTATAGCTTATATAACTATCGGAATAAAAATCACTTCTTAAAATCAACCTTTATATTTATGATGCCTTGACATTACGCTTCTAATCCTTAAGTGTAATCTCAAGAACAAAATCATTTTGGCGTCATTGCCTGTGACGGAGAAACAAATTTATTTTTCCTTGGGAGAACGACATGGTAAGTTTCTCTCTTTGATAGTGAACAAAGATTGAATACATTTATAAGGCTAATTTTTATTTTTCACTTGGTGACACCACTTTAGAAAAACTGGTATTTGGTAGAAATAATACCAAGTAAAATCCATATGACCAACAGACTACGCTTGTATCCGATCCTAAAAAATTATTAAAACCAAGGGGATACCTCAAGCAAACTGTTGCATCTACAAGTAAGGTTTATCAACCCAAAACTACAGAATCTAATGAAAAGGTTCTACTTGAACATCTAACTCCACGAGAAGATTCACCCAAATCCATCTCGGAGAAACATCAACTGATAAAATCGAAACTGAAATCATAAATCCCGAGTTAGCTCTACCCGAGGTAAAATCCGAGATCGATTCGACTGACCCATTTTCTAGTAAAGGTAAAAGACATGTCTCGATACCTACTCTTATTGATATCCCGTGGGTCCCTGAAATAAAGGTTCCATCTCCCCGAAGCTTTGAAGAATACATCTTACAGTTTGATTCAACTCTGGTTGGTTCTCCCATTTATATATCCCGCAAATCAGAAGAACCTAACCCTCATTTCCATTTTCCCCCCTTTTCAAATTTTCTATCTCCTGACAATTCATTTCCAGAACCTCTTTTGATTCATCCCGAGGTAGTCGAAAGTTCCCTACATGTTTTTGAAAATCCTCTCTACAATCTCCAAGTTTCCTCCCCTAGATTATCAATGACTACGGCCGGAGGAGGTGGTGGAGGAGGACTTAGTGATGGAGGGGGACAAGGACGTGGTCACGGCCCACCCCCACCTCCTAGAATTTTCACCAAAGTAGCTACTAGGTATGCTCCTTTAGTCCTCCCAATTCCCCTTGACAATTTACCAAAAAACTACATGAAAAACCTGCCAAAGTTCACAGGAGAAGGAGACTTAACAACCACCGAACACATAAATTTTTTCGACCAATTCGTTGATATCCTTGGCATCGAGAATGAGGGTGTTTATTCGAGAATTTTGGTGCAAACCTTTTAAGTCCAAGTAAGACTTTGGTTTTGAGGGCTTCCAGTGGGATCTATAGCATCTTATGCCTCACTGAAATTGCCTTCTTAAGGCAGTGGGGAGAGAGAAAAGATCACTTGTATTACCTGACAGAATTTGGGGCTTTGAGGAAAAAGAATTCATAGTCAGTCTTAGAGTTCATCCAAATGTTTAATAAAATTTATCCTAAAATTCTGGCAGAAGCTAAACCCTCACAGCCTGTAGCTAAAGTAACTTTCGCAGGAGCTTTCGAGCCAGACTTTTCCCTGCTTTTGAGAGAAAGGAGATATGTTGATCTCATCAGAATGAAAGACGATGACATCGAAATTGAGTCAAACATTATGGCATCTGGTAAAGTGAAAGTGAAGGTCAAAATAGGAAACAAAGACACCTCCATATTTGGGAAGTCCCCTAAGGATAAAATGGATGATATGGCCAAAATAATAAAAGAATTATCAAACAAAATCTTTATAATGGAATTAGACCAGGCTAAGACTAATCCTTTTGCTAGGAGAGACTTCAAAAAGAATCTAAATCCACAGATACAACAGAGACCAGTAAAAAATGAGGATCAAAAAATAAAATCTCTTTTCAAAAAAGAAAAATTTATGCAAAGTGATGATACACAAGATTTTGAGGGATTTGATGAAGATATAGGCAACCTCAGTGATAATGACCAAGAACCTCACCTGGACAGACATGATTATGAAAGGTATTTAGATCAAGAACCACTATTTGGAGACGAGGTGAGTATAAATAATATGGGGGAATTTGATTATCAAGGAATCATCGACTCTATAATGAACGAGCTCCAACGAAAATATAATTTAAGGCCTAGATATCAAATTTATACTACTGATCCACCGAAGAAAAGTTTTTCGAGAAGTAAAAAGAATGAGACCTCTCAACCATCGACTGAAAATATAATGGCCAAAACAAAGATAGTTGAGACGCAAGATACCAATATGAAGACAGATGAAACAAAGGCAACACAAACCAATAGAAAAAAAAAAGAGACACAAAGATGCCATCCAGGGAAGCCGAAACGATGATTGGAAATTTCAATCTAAAAAGTGAAATCAATAAAATTAAAATTCTGGTACCTTTGGTTGAGCTGGCAAAAAATCTGATGTACAGAAAACAAATTGACAACATAATTAACTTCTCGGATACTGAAATTCATGTGGATTATATTAATTTGGAAGATGATAATACTACTATAATGTTTGTTCCGCATATTGAAAATGCCAAAGATCCTGTCGCTCATTTTTATATCACTCTGACTATCCATGATCACTTGCTACATAACTGTATGTTGGATTCTGGAGCCTCACACAACTTAATTCCCAAATCCATTATGGAAAAACTGGGCCTCTAGGTTACTATACCCTACCAAGACTTGTATTCTTTCCATTCAAGAAAAGTTAAGTCCCCCAACATGATTAAAGATTTAGTATTTAATCTTGCATAGATTCCTGTGAAAAGTATTCTCATGGATGTAGTTGTTGTTGATGTTCCTGCAAAGTATAGTATGTTTTTGTCTAGGTCTTGGGGTGCTAAAATTGGGGATCATTTCAACTAGATATGACTTATGCCACGATCCCGATCTTCGGGGGACAGTTCACCCGTTGGTACAGGGAGACGAGATTGGAATATACTGTAAGTGACCCACAAAACCCAAATAAATATCCATTATATGTTGTTGATCAAGATTTAGGGAACTGTATATTATCAATTGATGATAGTTTAGATGAATGTACAGAAGAAAGTTGTACAGAAGAAGAAAAACAAAAAATAGAAAAAACAAATAAAAATGAAAATAGTGTAGGAGTTTGGAAGATGTATTTTGATGGTGCTTCGTCGTGGGAAGGAGTAGGATCCGAGGTATTGTTTGTGGAACCCATTGATGAATTAATTATTCCTTTCTCATATATATTGCAATGGGACATCGAATAAACTAATAACATATGCGAATATGAGGATCTTTTCTTAGGATTACCGGCTGCCAGAAAGTTGAAAATTGAAAATCTGCTAGTTTATGGTGATGCAGAATTGATTCTAAAATAGATTAGGCATCACTATCAAGCCAAGAATCCAAGGTTAAGGTCATACAGGAACTACGCCTGGGATCTGATCGAAATTTGTTTCTCATCATTCAATATTCATCATATTCCCAGGGCATAAAATCAACAAGACGACTCCCTAGTGAAAGCGGCTGCAAATTTCATGCCACCTATGGTTTTGAAGCTGAAATATCACATAGAAATGAGAGACTGGCCTTCAGTACCAAATAATTTTCAACACTGGAAGGTATTTCAAGACGATGAATAGATCAAACAATTTTTAGAAATGGTTGATGAATTTTTTGAAGCACATATTGATCAGGAAAACCAGAATGACCCTGTTTGGGTCATGCAAGAAGGTGAAGATCCTCAAGAATTCTAGGATAAAATCGCTAATCACCACATGTTGGTACTAAAAAAATATCATATCCATAAAGGTTTGATTCCTCTAGAAATATTATTCGATCATGACGGTATTCCCCTGAAGTCTACTTTGCAGCCTCAACCTAAAGAAGTTGAAGATTGTAATATAGGTACCAAGGAAACTCCTAAGATGGTAAATATATATAAATAACTTCCACCTGAAATGAAAATAAAATATTCATATCTACTCAAGAAATACAAGGATGTCTTTGCTTGGTCTTATGACGAATTGATAACTTATGATACCACTATTATCGAACATAAAATCCCTTTAAAGAAAGGTGTCAAACCTTTCAGAAAAAAAGCTTAGACAAATAGATCCTATACTGCTACATGTGATAGAAAGTGAGGTAAAGAAACTCCTAGATGAAAATATCATTGTTCAACTCGGGAATTCCGAGTGGGTAGCCAATTTAGTTCCAGTCAGGAAGAAAAACTGTGAAATCAAACTTTGCATGGATTTCAAAAACTTAAATAGATCATCCCTCAAAGATAATTATCCACTACCTAAAATGGATCATGTGTTGGAGAAAGTGGTTGGTGCTAATAGAATGCCTATGATTGATGGATTTTCAGGTTATAACCAAATTACAGTCCAAGAGGATGATAAATAAAGAACCGTGTTCTCTACCGCATGGGGTTCTTTCATGTATGAAAAAATTCCATTCGGTCTGATGAACGCAAGAGCCACTTTCCAATGAGCGATGGACATCTCCTTCGTCAGTGAAAGAGATAAGTTTGTTTTCATTTATATTGATTATTTAACCATGTTTTCTAAATTTGATGCAAAGCACTTAATGCACCTCAAACAAACATTCGAGAAATGTCAAAAATTTGGTTTTTCTCTAAACCCCAAGAAATCTCATTTTGAAATGCATGAAGGTAAACTCTTGGGCCATATAGTATCTAGAGATTGAATTAAAATCGACCCCAAAAAGGTTGAATCTATAGATATAATAAATAATCCTAGGAACATAAAGGAAATCCAATATTTTTTAGGAAAAATAAACCTTTTAAGAATATTTATTCCGAACTTCGCTGAAATTGTAAAGTTGATTACAAATATGTTAAAAAAGGACAACGAGGTCAAATGAACAACTAAAGCTAAAGTATCCTTCAAACGTAACAATAAAATTATTGGGGAAGCACCTGTGTTGGCCAAATCTGATTAAATGAAAGAATTCTTGATCTTCTCATTCACATCTGAACATACGATTGCAGTTGTACTCCTACAGAAGAACGAGGAAGGGTTCGAGCAACCGATAACATTCTTCAGAAAAAGCCTCATAGATGCAGAGTTGAAATACGACATACTGGAAAATCAAGCATATACAATGGTGAAATACCTAAAATCTTTCAGGACCTACGTGATACATTCTAAATTAATTGTGTATGTACCTACCAGTTTTGTTAAAGATATATTGGTTCAACCTGATAGCGATGGTAGGAGAGGCTGATGGCTTGCCAAGATCCAGGAATTTGATCTTGAGGTCAAACCAACAAAACTTGTCAAAGGTCAAGGGCTGGCTAATCTATTAGTCGAATCAAATTTCAAAGCACTCGGGATAAATCATCTACAATATTATGAAATCTTTCCAGACATAGATGAATTTGATGTCACTATAACTACAACTGAGATTCAAGAAAAAATTTCTTCCTTTGCCTGGTATGGCGACATAGTTTCATATCTCTTGACTATGTAGTGCCCGAGTGATATGAATCCTTCCAAGGCAAGAACACTAAAGCTTCACATGATAAAATATTGTATCATTGACAACCAACTATATTGGAAAGACCCATTGGGATTTTGATTAAGATGCCTAGCAGAATCCGAAATAGAGAGCGTCATAAATGATTTTCATGAAGGGGTGTGTGGAGGACATCACGCCTGGAGGTAAATGAATTATAATATCCTAAGAGCGTGATACTATTGGCCAAAGTTATTTACATATGTGAATGCTAAAGTCAGAGCCTATAATCCCTGTCAATTAGTCTCAAGTAAAAAAAATCTCCCCGCACTACCCTTGACCCCAATCAAAACGAAAGCTCTGTTTCAACAGTGGGGACTAGATTTTACTGGAGAAATTCATCCACATTCAAGTGCACAACATAAATGGATCTTGACCGCTACAGATTATTTCACTAAATGGGTTGATTCCATTCCGACCAGAAACTCTATGGACTCAGTGGTGATAAATTTTTTAGAGGAAAATTTTTTATCTAGATTTGGTTGTCCTCGGAATATAGTTACAGATAATGCCCAGGCATTCAAATCCATGACGATGGATAGTTTTTGTCAAAAGTAAAACATTTTACTGGGACATTCCACAACTTACTATCCTCAGGGAAATGGATTAGCCTAATCATCAAATAATAGCTTAATCACCATAATAAAAAGGGTGCTAACCAAAAATAAGAAAGCCTAGCATGTTCATCTCAAATACGCTTTATGGGAAAATCTAATAGGCACTAAGAAATCGATCAGAATGTCCCCTTTCCAAATGGTGTACGGGACTAACGTGGTGATACCCATAAACTTGTCTCTTCCGATAATGAATCTCTGGCAAGATTCAAAGGAAGAACCTAATGATATCACCCGAAGAATCAACTAATTAATAGAAGTGCAACAGAACAGGGTTGAGGTGGATGAGAAACTCCAGAAATACCAAGACAATATGAAATCCCTATTTGATAAAAAGGCTAAATATAGGGAGTTCCTTCCCAATGAATTTATTTTGAAATGGGACGCTAGGAAGGAGGATGGTGACAAACATGGAAATTCGATCACATCTGGTGTTGACCTTTCAGGGTCATAGCTTTTGAAGGAAATAATTCGTTCTTGTTGAAGAACCCAGACAAGAAATTCCTTAAAGCCCCCATAAACGGGCGTTACCTGAAGCAATTTATGCAATAAACATATTTCTAAACTCTCACTGTATATACCGGTTTGATTTCCTTGTGTTGATTCGAAATTTTCATTTCTTTGGTAATTTCCTACTTTCACTGTAAATACGGCCAGGTTTGTTGATTTCACAAAAACATAAATATAAAAAATAAGTAACAACTACTATTTATTTTTCGAGAAGTTTTTGACACTTCTTGTGTTTATCCTTATGCAGAATGCTTGATGATATTTGAGAGATAAGGAGGTATCATAAACGAATTTCAGAACATTGACATTCTCTCAAAACAGGTGATAAATAAATGGTTTGCTTAGTTAAAAATATAAAGCAAATTTGAGGTATGAGCTTATAACCTACTAAACCAAGTTAAAATTTTCAAAGAGATTTAGCTAAATATGAAGGAAGTCTCATCCATATAAATATTGTCACCTGATAAACAAAGAGAGGAATATAATAATTATAGGTTAATCCTAAAAGTCTTCATTGAGTTTAATAGAAAATGAAATAAAATGAAATATGAATAAAATCTCTTAAAAGAGTACGAGAATCACTGAAAAAGCTTATGTGAGATTGACCTTGTTCACAATAGAAATTTTGAATACTCTTACTGTTTCATCCTGCCCATCCCAAAGATTTATTTTCCTTTCATTCTCTTTTTCCCCTTTTTTGGTCTTCACGAAGAGAAGATTTCTCTTTAACTCTGAAAACTCATAAACATGTCTTAAAATAATGTTAGGAGAAAATTTATACGCCTCTCTCAATTTAACTAAAAGAAAGTATGTTTAGGTTAATCTTGACTACTTTATCCTTTTTAACAGATTCAAACTGATTAGTTTCACTCAAGGCAAGTTCCTAGAAAGTAAAAGCTCCCCATGAGAACTTCCTTGTAGGCGAAGGTGTTTTGAAGGTTGGAAGAGGATTAAACCAGAGTAATCAAAGTGATTTGACAGACCTTTGTTGCTAAATTATAAACATATATTGTCCCTAGTATATTACATACAAATTGATTGCCCCCACTTCATATTTATAAAAAGAAATATAAGACATATGGTGAAAGGAAATTCATTAAATGATTTCCCCCATCTAGTCCAAAAAGAGATGATGAAAGGAAATTCATTAAATGTTTGCCCTCATCTCAAAATTTAAATGCAAAATGACTAATTGAAGTGGTGAAAGGAAATTCAATGAGGGAATTGGCTAAATTCATCAGGGTACTGAACATGCTCGCTGGTAGTGAAGCAATGTCTATGATATTTGCAAGGTTGTTATACATATATTATAATGAACTCTAGTAGTTAGTTCTCTTTTAGACAAGATTTACATTCTAAGCTGACACAAGAGTTGCTAACTAAATCATTAAAATAATTTTTCCTTGATACAAACAAGATCTAACAGATTCTGATAAATGGGTTAAGGGATTTTTTATTATCTTAAGAAAATTTGAATATAGTTTTAAGAAAGAGGGATTTCAAATAGACTAACTAAAAGTCATGATTTGATGTGTTTTGAAGGTTTTATACGTTACAATTGAAACTCTTGTCTCAGTGTGATCCTTTTCCAAAAGTCTTCCATAGAAATGAAATAATGACTCCATTTACCCAATAAAGGCACTTGGTCTACTGTTCTTATGCATCTCGCAGGGAGACACGATCCCTAGATGGAGCCTATGTTGGAACATATATATATTTCTAAATGTTAGACTTTAAATAGTTTTCATTCTCATTTAAATAAAAAAAGTGTGCGTTTGTTTCTCACCATTTATAAAGTTTTACACCAAATCAAATGATCCTAATCTCTTAAAGTTATGGATCCGCCTACTATCACGTTAAAGAGTCAAATCATTAAAGACTATATTAGAAATCTTGGGTTTCGGAGTTTCGCGCTGCAGGCATTTCAACATATAGAAACTCGAAAGTCTCAATACCCGAAAAGTGTTTGAGGAATCTTAGTCACGATACACATATACTCACTAATACCTGATGTGCCCTTCCAAAAAGTTGACCTGTTGAACTTTAAATAAAGTTAATTAACCAAACGAGTGAAAGAATGAATACTTAAGAATAAACTAAAACCCAATTACAAAATTGAATAAAAGTTTCGCTATTTCGGGAATCAGGTCTTCGCCATCTATCATATCCCTAATTCCCGAAACCCGAACTCCCGAAATATCTTAAACATTAATATGGTTTAATTAAGGATTTAAAATGATTAACAATTAATTAATCATATCGCGATTTCTCATTTTGGGAATCCTGCCTCAAGGGACTTGCAATATCCCGAGGTCTGAAACCCCAAAATATTTGAGGTTAATCATGATTAATTAAAAGGGTTAAACATGATTAAAATTAATTAATGACATCGCGATTTTGCATTTTGAAGATCATACCTTGAACTGTTATAGGATAAACTAAGGTCCGAGGACCTGAAAATATTTAAGGTTAAACATTATTAATTAACAGGTTAAACGAGATTTATTAACGAATTAAACACTCTTATCTCGTATTAAGTTTTCTTTGAGTCGTAGATTGGGTAAATTCAAATTTAATCTATCCTTTTCCCTATCACAAAAAACTAACCATTAATGTCATTAATAGCCGAACTAGGGAAAATGATTTCAAATAAGATCCTATATCATCGCTCGAATATTTTCATTAAATGAATTAAACACATTGTCAATGAAGGTATACGCAAATTGATACACTTAAAGAGAAGACGATATTTTCATCCCTAATTATATTCGCGTTTTTCACAGAGCAAGCTTAGTGAGATAATAAGTCTTGTGCATTTTCTGTGATAAGTAACACAGTGGTGCATTTACTACTATCATGGCCCTGTGAAAAATGGGTAAAGGGACTTGTGAGAGGTCAAGCCAAAACACATCTTTCCTCTCGGACACATCACCGAGAGTTGTGGAGACCATAAAAACTTGGACGTAGTTCTGCAATATCCTATAATACGAGCTGAAAAACTGTCCAAAAGAGTCATACGATGAAGGGATCGAGACTCAAGAGACAAATCTCAAATACATAGAACAATAATATATACATAATATAGCTACGAGGTCAAGGCTCGTGTCATATAATGACATCATAGGTTGGGCCTTGGAAAATGTTGACATTGCTACCAGGACCATCTACAATGCACATAAAGCAGTTGTTGGAGACTTCCACCCAGAACATATACATGTGATGTACAAATTGTCCCCAACATTCAAACACATTTATAATGTTGATTTATTAAAAAAGTTTGAGGAAGAAGAATGCCCAGAAGGCGTAAAGAGCTACCCTAATTTGATCAAATATTGGTGGGCATGCCCCAAGAAATTCAGAGTGGACACCCATGGTGTATACGCCACTGCATCATTAGACTCTCATATGTTGTATGTGGCCATGATGCTCTATAGAATTTTCAAGAGAGAAAATCCCCCCCACTTCCTGTTATCATGTGTATCGATCATGCAAAAAGTTGCAGAGGGTTTTCCATTCAATTGGGCCAAGATGCTATTAGAAAAATTGGCCGAGGAAATCATCCAATATTAGATATTGAAAGCCAAAGGATGACCTGCCCAGTTTTATATGTCGGCATAACTTATGGATTCCATTTCTTTTATGACACCTTTTCCTTTGATGGGCTGGAGCTGGACTCCGAACAACACCGAGAAAACACATCTTTATTATTCGAGGTTATGGGAAGATAAAGAAAAATATTTCTTTTATGAAATCTGCAATTATCTAGTGGTGCCAATGCATATTGCCATATATGGGTGCCCACCTCCCAGGATTTATGAGAGAGAAGTGGACAAACTAGAAAAGATAGCGGACTAGTACATTGAAGAGCATTTTTCCTATATCAGGGTTTTTGGTTGCTCGATTCCTCCGGACACCTTGCCCAAGTTTCTACTAGAATGATTGTTGTGAAGAGAAGTAGTGCACCAAACTATACTGGGCAGAGTCAGTAAAGAGATAAAATCCCTGCAAAAAAAGGTATGGCCTACTTTTCCCTTGCAGATAGGTATGTTTTCACTATCAAATTTCAACCATTCGAAAGTAGAGTCCGCGACGCTAGAAGAAATTAAGCTCGTCAATATTGACTTGAAGAAACACAATGCCCAGAAGATCATGGGAAACCACATGGCCTCTTGTAACTTGAAAAGGTACGAGCATGAATATTATCCTCATATTGATATATTCTGAGGAGAAAGATCCTATCAGGAAGTTTTGAGCCATGTCCAAACCCTGGCTCCAGACCAATTGGTCCCATTCTATAATTTCCAAAGGCATAGGAGAAATAGCCTTCTGAAGGTCTTGCAGGGAGAATTCCCTACACCCCCATTTACATAGGAAATTGAGGTCCATAGTTTAGAAACAAATAACTCCAATGGACAAGATGCTGAAGAAAGCTCAAAGAAGACTGAGGTTTTGACTCAGAAAGAGCCACTGGCCATGCCAGGCAAATCAACTACTAACACAGTCAGGAAACAACCATTCATTGAGATTGGAAGCCCTATCCAATCTATCACACCTTACAGTTCAGCAGAGAAAACTTGAGTGCTGAGGTAGTGTTCATAAAGGATCTTACACCTATTTCGGCTGAAGAGATGCCTCCTTCTAATTTGTTTTTCAACAAGAAAAGAAGGGTCATGGTAAAGAGAGAAACACACCAGAGGGAAGGTGTGACACTCAAAATACACAAGGTACTATTTGATGGATAAGCCTTGGAAGAGGAATTTTTCGCTACATATGTAGCAGGATCGCTGGGAGCTTTTGCAATAGCAAAGCAATTCAGTTGGAAACTTAAAAGAATGATTCAAACAGAAGGATTTGCTGATAAGACAATTGCAAAATCATGTAAATACTGTGGAGAAGAATGTTAGGAGCGAGATGAACAAGATTTTCGAGTAGATTAGAGTTTGTGATACATAGGAAATCCAACAGCTCAAATCCAGTCTCGACCAAATGCAAAAGAATACACAAACGAGTATAGAATGGGCATTTCAGCAGGGAGATTTGGTAAAACAACTACATGTAAGAATAAACTCGACTGAAAATACAGTTTTAAATATGAGATTTTTTCAAACAAAGGAATTGGAGGTGCGTGAGAAGCTGAGATCAGCAGAGCAAAGCCTTTTCACTAAGGTCGAAGCTTTCCAAAACCATTTTTGGGTGGTCGATGAATCCTTAAATAACATTTGTTTAAAGGAGAGAGAGGCTATTGTTGGTCGGGCCACTTTCCAAGAAGCAGTTGTGGGGTTGGCAAGAAAAGGAGTATCTAGGGTCTCCAGATTGTCTTCTTCGGAACAAACCAGATGCAATATTATACTGAAGACTTGCGAGAATAACATAGATGAAAGTAAAATAATGGCTAAGGAAGTGAAGAAAGATTGTGAAGAATTTTTTCATTCACTCGACAAAGAGTCATTAGGCCTCGAAAAAGATAATATCTCTAAATTCTTGGGACAAGTTGATATAGAAAAGCATCAAATTAATATCAAGACAAACATGGAAGAGGCTCGGGCTGAAATATTGCAATTAAAATAGATTGACATCTCAAATAGAGAGGTGGCTAGTGAAGCCCAGTTTGTAGCTACAATCTAGAGCTTTAGAAGATGGTAGAATGGAAGGCAGACTGCCTCACTTAGAAAATAAATTATATTTGTTTGAGGCAAACAACTTAACAAAGTCATCCAGATTGGTGGTACAATTCATGGGCATGTGTGTCAAATGTGTTGAGCAGGGAAGAGGCAACACTTTTGTGGACCAATGAGATAACCTATACACATCATTTGTACAAATCATGATTAGAAGATCATTTTTTTCTGAAATGGAGAACTAGAAAGAAAAATGCATCTACTAGCATAGAGAAGAGACAAGGGAGATGCAATTGAAGCATTCCAGATTTTACATTTTGTAATTTTATTATATTAAAAATAAGGAGAAGTCCAACTGCTTAGGGTTGTGAAACTTTTGTATAAATACATATTTCAAATATTGAACAAAGGCTGCTTCTTGTCGAATATAATTAAGAGAACATCTCCTTTTGTGAGAATTAATGCAAGCACAGACAAATATTCCAATCTTTGTGCAATCTAAGTTACGTTTCTTCTTTGTACTCCATATTTCTTGTTTCTTTAAATGTCTCTTTGATAATTGTGTGTTTACAATTTAGTAACATAGCTACTGTAATCACACCAAATGGTTGTTCATTAAGCAAGAAGTTTTTCCTCTGTATTTTCTATCAGTAAATACAAGCCATGTAAGCTACTTGGATAACTAAATATTATTTCCTTTCAAGAGTGCATGCTTTATTTTCTTCTACTGTGAACATGATAATATTCATCTCTACATTGATGCCTTGTTTTTTTTAACAATTTTGTAAATTTCCCTCGCCTCACCTGATCTCATAAATCGACTCAGATGACAAATTAAGACCTCTATATTTTTCTGTTTTTATTTTCATTCGAGGAATTATAGCTTATATAACTATCGGAAGAAAATGAACTTCTTAAAATCAACCTTTATATTTATGATGCCTTGACATTATGCTTCTAAGCCTTAAGTGTAATCTCAAGAACAACAGTATGGTACGTTCTTGAGAGGCATGCCTTGTTTATGCATGGTACATCTAGGTGATATTGGTATGGTACATTGACTAGTAGTACATCTTAGTTATATTGGTATCTTAGTATCTGGTTTGGTTACATGGTGATAATGCTAGATGCTTGAGGCTTATTCTTAGTATACTCTTGAAGCATTGGCACATGGTGTATGGTTGTCATTAATATTAATACATTGTTGAGGATTACACTTCGTATATGGAAATAAATGTATGAGATACTTCTCTTGGTGATTTTGGTACTTGGTTGAGGTACACCATTGAAAGAACTTCCCTGGTAAATCCTATGACAAATGGTGTATTGCATCATTGAGTTATATCATATATGGTTGAGATACATTGTTGGTACATGGTATGGTACAAGTGTTGATGTACATGGTTGATGTTCATGATTGACACATGGTATGGTATATGGTATTGACACACATTGTTGATGTACATGGTTGATGTGCATGATTGGCACATGGTATGGTATAGGTGTTGACACACATTGTTGATGTACATGGTTGATACATGGTATGATATAGGATTGGTACTTGGTATTATGTTGATTTACATGGTTGATGACTAAGGAATATGGTATAGGTTGTGGTGCATGGTTGATGCATGGTTTGGTATAGGTGTTGGTGCATGGTTGATGCACTGTTTGGTACAATTGTAGTGTACGTTTTATGCATGGTTTGGTATAGGTGTTGGTGTATGTTTGATGCACTTAGTGTTTGATGAAAACCCTATGGGATCTCTCAACCTCTTGGTATAGGATCGAATATAAAAGGATATAAATTGGATCTAGGGATCCCACACACCCCTATTTTTACTTCACCCACAGAATTCTCCACAAACGGGTGCAAAAATCAAATCCGTGAGGGTCCTTTTTCTCCTACCGACTTGTGCATGTGACCATGACATAGGACCAAGAACTTAGAAAAATGGTTGTTTGGTTCTTTGGGACTTCGACGCTCTATATTTCCTCCACTTCAAACCTCAAAAACTAACTTCTCCCCAATAGATAGACCAATGAAATCTCGAAGAGCTCAGGGATCAATGATCCATGTTTCCCCTTTGATCAATGACCTACGTTTACTATGGTATATACGTATTTTTTGCACCACACAACAACAACCACATCCACCCAGAGTTCTGGATCACAAAAGTCTCAACGCTCGGGGATATAAAAACTCACACTTTTACACCGATCTACAACTGAGATTAAATACAAGCTTCAGAGCTTCAGGGCTATGCACCTCTAGAAAACAACTAACTACTCCAAAATTTCAAGGAGGGAAATTTTGAAGGACTCATGACTTAACGACCATGATCCTCTAAGTGATATGACAATTTTGGGGGATTTTGACTGCTCACGAGAAAACAAATTCCACCCTTTATTAAACAAAAGGGTTTCACACTCCTTAGGTTTCCACTTGGAACCTTGCACTCATTATTTCTCCTGAGATTTGTTCATTTTGATTAAGTGAACTCCGGTGCACACTTTGCACTACCCTCCTGAGCTTTGACCCTTAGTAATTATGGGCCTGCACACTTCTTACACTAATCTTGGGAATTTTAAAAGTCACCTGCACACTCCTTGCACTTCCTCGATGCAGAATTGCATTATCTCTCCTGAGATTCTAATCCTATTAAAGGTTCATCCTCCACACTCCTTTCATGGGCATTGTGCACTCCTTGCACAGAGACTACAAGCAAAGAAACAATTGAAAATTGAACAGAAACATAAAATCCTTCAGTAAACATACAACATTCACATAAATACAAAAAGACAACAACACAATATCAATTTAGTTCCATAAAGAACATAAAACATATTTACATTCTTCTCTCTCTGGAAATTCGAGAGTATTTTTCTTCTATTGCTCCCAAAAACTTATTTATAGCATAGATTACATTGATTTATACATGAAATGGATTCTCAATACTTCCCTCCAGTTCGATCTAGTTCTTTCACATCTCAATTAAAAGCATCCTACCACTAAGCTTATTACAATAAATTCACATTTACAATTTAGATATGAGTTGATGCTCAAAATTTGTACTATCCTACAGACATTAAAGACAATTACAACATTTTGGAGTACATACAATGACTCTAGTCTTTAGATCTCATGGGATCTTTAATTAAAAATTTCTCAAAATTTATATGATGCACCTCCCTTGGAATAAAAAACAGTTAATGTGTATTGTGTTGTGCACTGACTCATCTTCCACCAAGCCTCATTAAATGATGAATATTATGCTCCTACATCATACTCCCCTAGAAAACATATTTATGGACTCATGTCCATGAGCTCTTCAACTTTATTTCCATGCTTCTGAATTTATGCTTCAGTGAACCAGCTAGCATCTTCTACTAGAAAATCCTTCCATTTGACTAAGTATTCATATAAACCTTACTCCTACTTATTTTATCAATCTTATGATCTAAAATATTCTCCATATAGAGCTTCTCTACTGTGGGAATCTATTGCATCCACTGTAATTCATCTTGATAATTTGTTTCTCATATTCCATCTCCTCTAAAAGGATATAATTATGATACATTAAATATTGGTGAAATTACAATGTCTTCTTGTAGCTCAATCTCATAAGCATTTGCAAAAAAAAATCCGAGGATTTTATGAGGTCCTGTATTCTTCATCTTCAATTTATTATATTTCCCTCGCGGGAATATTTCCCTTATCATATGTTATAGGACTTGGTCTTCAACTTCAAAATTCACCTCTTTCCTTTTTTGATCTACTCTGTATTTGTACTTATGGTTGTTATTTTACAGTTGTCCATTGATTTGTTCATGCAACTTCTTCATTTCTACAACGAAGTCTTTTGATCCTGCACTCCACAATTTAGCTTCTCCTAAATATATTAATTCAAAAATTACTCTAGGGTGCCTTCCATATACTATTTGGAATGGGATATTACTAGTAATCGTGTTCATTGAATCATTATATGAAAATTCTTCTTGAGGAAGAACTTGATCCCACTGACTTTTATGTTTAGTCACCAAACTTCTTAGAACATTTCCCAATATTCTATTCACTACCTCACTTTGTCCATTTGTCCCTAGTTTCTTTCACAAAGTCCTCCAAAAAATATGTCCCTAGTTTCTTCCACGAAGTCCTCCAAAAATGTCCTCCAAATTTTGTGTCTCAAAGACACAAAATACTATTAAATTTTCTGATGAATTTTCTATTAAAAATTATAAACCATGAAAACTTATTACCTCAAAGACACTTCTTGGAGAAGGCCACTCCATTATAGCCCTCACCTTCTCTGGATCCATCTTCAATTCATTTGAAGATATTACAAACCCCAAATACACAAGTTTTGTCTTCATAAAATAACATTTCTTGAAATTTATCAACATATTTTCTTGTTGTAATCTTCTCATCACCATATTCAAGTGTCTCAAATGCTCCTCCTTAGTCTCACTATAGACTAGGATATCATCCAAATAAACAATTACAAATTTCCCGATAAAATATTTAAGCACTTCATTCATTAACCTCAGGAATGGACTTGGAGCATTAGTTAAACCAAACGACATAACAAGCCACTCATACAACCCTTCATTTGTTTTGAATGTTGTTTTCAATTCATCTCCTCCTCTCATCCTTATCTGATGATAACCACTTTTCAAATTTATCTTCGAAAAATAATTGGATCCACTCAAAAAATCCATCAAATCATCCATTCTAGGTAAGGGAAATCTATACCTGATGGTTATTTTGTTGTTAGCTCTAGAATCTATGCACATTGTCCAACCTCCATCCTTCTTTGGACTCAACACGTTCGTTACTAAACATGGGATCAGAATTTCTCTGATCAATCTTTTGTCCAATAACTCTTGGACCTTCTTCTTGACCTCTTCATTCTCCTATGGGGTCAACCTATATGTTTCTTTTTTTGGAAAATTTGCACCCAGAATAAGGTCAATAAAATGACTAATACTTTTTATGGGAGGTAAATTACGAGGAAATTCATCCACCACAATGTCAACAAATGCATCCAATAATTCCTGAATTTCAACAGGAAAAACATTCATGGAAGTATTTGTAAGGATAACTCTCATCTTACCTATAATAGAAAATTGTATCTCCTGATCTTTCTTTACTTCCTTCAAGATATCCTTCGCACTAATTATACGTATACTTAGACTAGCCTCTCTTTCAACTCCTTTATCCTCAAGTGGGAACAACATATGTCTACAACCATTCTTCTCAAGGGTATAATTATTCTTTCTCCCATCATGTATGACATTTATGTCATATTTTCATGGCCTCCCCAACAGAACATGAAAAATATCCATAGGTATGGCATCACATAAACCTTCATCGTTATAACTACCAATATTAAATTCAACCTTACATTGTCTACTTACCATGAATTGATTTCCTTTTTGCACCCAATGTTGGATCATATTGTCATTGATGCCAAAGTATTGCTATCAAAGGATTGATGTCAAAGGAACAATGTCTTTTCATAGTATATTGATGTAGTGATTGATGGATCATGTATTGACCTTGACGTCAATGTATTGATTTCAAGAGGAGTCATAGTCATATTCATAGATGAATATGGATCAATGAGTTGTATTTGGATTGATGTAAAGATGACTCATTATTGTCTTGTCATGGTTGTACAAATGGATGAACTCCAAAGTGGTCCCCTTATGGTGAAATCCCTCATGGGAAGACGCTTTGCGGTGAACTCCAAACGTCATGTTTGTACAAATGGATGAAATCCAAAGTGGTCCCCTTATGGTGAAATCCCTCACGGGAAGATGCTTTGCGGTGAAATCCAAAGTGGTCCCCTTATGGTGAAAACCCTCAGAGGAAGACTCTTTGTGGTTGAGTTATCCTAGTAGTATGGTTATAGAACCCATGATTAATTTTGGAATAATTAGATGAAGATCATATTCGTCACTGAAAATATCCTAGATGGATAGTGCTTTCCAAGCCATTTTTGGTGGTATGTGGAACGTCACATAACTCCTCATGGTTTGAGAGTTATGGCCTTACGAAGTTGGAGGACCCTCATATGTTGGCTTGAAGCCCCAAAAGGTCAAAGAAG